>PGFW01011249.1:0-12615 GCA_003123925.1 Haematobia irritans | reverse complement strand
TCGGGCCATAAGTGCAATACACAGAGCAGTATGTGTATTGAAGTAAACAGCAATGCGAAAACAAATGCTAAACTAAAAAACAAAATATGGACATGATTACAATCAAATGTAAACAATTCACCTTTTTTCCGGACAATAACAAATGGCAAAAAAAAATAGTACTTAAGTTCTTGTTTTAAATTTTCTTTAGATTTTTTCGTTCAGATATTTTTTAATCTATGTAGAAGCTCCCATTAACATTTATTTTTGTTGATTTTTTGAAGTACCGCAAAAAACATTAAATTCGAGGAATGCACATGCGATCGTACCTGATATTCATGCAATGTTCCACTTCAAAACCTCCCAAAAAGAAATGGCTATGGTCTCATGCCACTAGCCCTAGTGGTGTATAAGAGACACGATTACCTTCTCCTCAACAAGGTGCATTGTAATCTTGTCACTGTGAGAGACGATAGGGAAGGCAGCAGCTGCTTTGATTTAATGGTACTCCAACAACATTCTATAGACATTATCATTATATATGTCATATAGTATGTCAGTGTTATAGAAGCAACTGATTGATTTAGGCTATGTCAAGATGGATGCGGATCTGATCTATATTAAAGATAAAATGGGCTAAATTTTAAATGTCAATCTTATCGATAATGAATTTTGAAGGACAATTGCGAGTGCAGCTATACTTTGAGAGCCTACAAGATATACAGTGAAACCTCTCAGATGTGGACACCGATCCTCAGAAAGTGTCAACGAAAATTTCTACAGCACATTTATTAATTATTAATTTTATTAAGTTCAAACAAAATTACCTGATTTTAGTTTAATTTTAACAAAGGTGAACAATTTTTCATGATTATAATTAATGACCTCAACTAAAAATGAAAAAGAAAATAAGTAAGTAAAGTCTAAAGTAGGTCGGGCCGACTATATTGTATCCTTCACCACTAGGTACACCAAAATTGTTAATACCATCTCAACTCCTTCAAATTTGTTGGTAGCTATATAAAGGTTTATATTCCCGTATACATACATGATGATTTTACAAGATATGGGCTAGATCCACTATTGCCACAGCTGATAGAATTTTACCATAAATGGTAGATTTTTTTATTGTTTGGTAGATTGGTAGAATTCTTGATACTTTGGCTGAATAAAATGTTGAAAAAATTTTGCTGTAGAAATAATTTTGACAAAATTTCCACAAAATTTTCTATAGAAATAAAATTTTGACAAAATTTTCTATAGAGATAAAATTTTGGCAAAATTTTTTATAGAGATAAAATGTTGACAACATTTTTTATAAAGCAGATTAAACATTTTGACACAAAATTTTCTAATTGAGAAATAAAAGTTTGACAAAATCTTTCTATAGAGATTAAAATTTTGACAAAATTTTCTCTAGAATAATTTTGACAAAAACTTTCTCTAGAAATAAATTTTTGACAAAACTATTCTATAGAAATAAATTTTCACAAAATTTCTATAGAAATAAATGCTTTCACAAAATTTTCTTGAGAAATAAATTTGCAAAATTTACTGTTAGAGAATAAAATTTTTCGACAAATTTTTCTGTAGAAATTAAAAGTTTGACAAAATTTTCCTTGTAGAAATAAAATTTTCACAAAATTTTCTATAGAAATAAAATTTTTACAAAATTTTCTATAGAAATAAAATTTTCACAAAATAACAAAAAAATTCACAAAATAGAAATAAAATTTTGACAAAACTTTCTGTAGAAAAAAATTCTGGACTAGAAATCACAATTTTGATAACAAGTATTCTGCTAGAAATAAAAATTGTTTGACAAAATTATCTGTAGAAATTAAAGTTTTGATCAAAATTTTGCTGTTAGAAATAAAATTGCTGACAAAATTTTCTGTTAGGAATAAAATTTATGTACAAATTTTCTATAGAAATTAAATTTTTGACAAAATTTGTCTATTAGAGATAAAATTTTGACAAATTTTTGCTCAGAAATAAATTTCTTGACAATACTTACTCTAGAAATAAATTTTTTGACAAAACTTTTCCTTATAGAAATAAAATTTTCACAAAATTCTCTAATTGAAATAAAATGTTCACAAAATTTTTCTGTAGAAATAAAAATTTTGACAAATTTTTTTGTAGGGAAACTAAAAGGTTTTGGACAAAATTTTTGTAGAAATAAATTTTGACAAAATTTTACTATAAAAATAAATCTCGACAAAATTTTCTGTAGAAATAAAATTTTGACAAAAGATTTTTCTTTTTTTTAGAAATAAATTTTGACAAAATTTTTCTTTAGAAATAATTTTTGACAAAATTTCTTTAGCAAATAAAATTTTGACAAAATTTTCTATAGAGATAAAATTTTGGCAAAATTTTTTATAGAGATAAAATGTTGACAACATTTTTTATAGAGATAAAATGTTGACAACATTTTTTATAGAGATAAAATTTTGACAAAATTTTCTATAGAAATAAAATTTTGACAAAATTTTCTACAGAGATAAAATTTTGACAAAATTTTCTCTAGAAATAAATTTTTGACAATACTTTCTCTAGAAATAAATTTTTGGACAAAACTTTCTTCATAGAAATAAAATTTCACAAACTTTCTATTGAAAATAAAAAATGATTCCAAAATTTTCTGTAGAAAATAAAATTTTGAACAAATTTTTTTGTGTCTAGAAATAAAAGTTTTGACAAATTTTTTGTAGAAATAAAATTTTGACAAAAATTATTCACAAATTTCTATAGAAATAAAATGCTTCACAAAATTTTCTGTAGAAATAAAATTTTGACAAAATTTACTGTAGAAAATTAAAATTTTGACAAATTTTTCTATAGCCAAATTAAAATTTTCTATAGAAATTAAAATTTTCACAAAATAACAAAGAAAAATTCACAAAATAAGAATATAAAATTTTGACAAAACTTTCTGTTAGAAATAAAATCGGACTATTAATACAATTTTGATTAAAAATTTCTGTAGAAATAAAATTTTGACAAAATTTTTCTTGTAGAAATAAAATTTTGACCAAAATTTCCTGCTAGAAATAAATTTTGAGAAAAGTATCTATAGGAATGAAAATTTCACAAAAATTTTTCTACGCAAAACAACATTTCGAAAAAGTTGTCCTACAGAAATAAAATTTTTGACAAAAAATTTCTATAGAAATAAAATGATCACAAAATTTTCTGTAAAAATAAAAATTTGAAAATTTTTCTTATGAAATAAAAATTTTGCTAAAAATTTTCTGTTAAATAAATTTTATTTGTAGTAGTTTGTTAAGGCTTAGTTTAATAGTGTTTTTATTTTTAATTATTTCCAATATTCGAACACCATCGTTGTTCGTCCTCAGGAAATTAACCTTTAACAAAAGAAATAAACAACAAAAAGACAAAATATGTAAAAAATATGTTTAACAAAAATTTTTACTAGGACATTTACATTTTTTAATAAGACAAGTGAACTTACCGCCACTTTGCGTTGAGTTTACACTAAACCACTATTACTTATTTACTGTATTTTTTTTTCTAACTATATTTTCTATATATGCTGCGCACAGTCGGTCGTGTTCAGTCCTATAATTTAATTTTTTACTGTGGCGCAATATATAGAAATATTAGCTTAAACATATAATATCAACTACAAAAAAAGGATAATAAAATTTTGACATTTATAGTACATGCATTTTAAGATTGTTGACCTTTATAGAATAAAATTTTGACAAATTTCATAAATAAAATGAAAATTTCTATAGAGATAAAAATTTTGACAAAATTTTCTCTAGAAATTTAAATTTGAAAATATTTCTCTAGAAAATAAATTTTTGACAAACTTTCTATAGAAATAAAATTTATCAAAAATTTTCCTATGAAATAAAATGTTCACAAAATTTTCTGTAGAATAAATGAATTTAGTGCATAAAATTTTGACATTTTAAATAAGTTGACATTTCCTGTAGAAATAATTTACAAATTAAGAAATTTTAATTTCTATAGAAAAAATTTCAAACAATCCGAAAAAATTTTGACAAAATTCCTAATAATTCTATGATAGAAAGTTAAAATAATTTGGACATACTGAAAATAAAATTTTGCTATAAATTTTGAAATAAAATTTCTCGACAAATTTTCTGTGAAATTGTACAATTCTTAGAAATAAAATTTTGACAAATTTCTATAGAATAAAATTCTGACAAATCTTTCTTAGAAATAATTTTGACATAAACTGTCTTCTAGAAATTAATTTTTGACAAACTTTCATATAGAATAAAATTTTGCAAAAATTCTTTTATAAGATAAAATGTTCGACAAATTTTTCTTATAGAGATAAAATTGTTGGCAACATTTTTTTCTAGAAGATAAAATTTTGACAAAATTTTTCTGTAGAATAAAATTTTGGAAAATTTAAAAAATCGACAAAATTTTGTAGAAAATTGTCATTCTTATGAATAATGTATAAAATTTTAGATATATTTGTTATTCTATAATATTTTCTAAATCTTAAATAATAATTAATATTATCAAATATATACTATATTATAGAATATTTCTATAATTTATTAGAATTATACTTTCTATAGAATAAATTAATTCATAATATTAATATTCTATACTTATGAATACCAAATAGCTATTTACATCAAGTAATTCATCTCTTATTTCTGAAATAAAATTTGACAGAATTTTTTTGTAGAAATAAAAGTTTGGACAAAATTTTGTGTGGAAATATAGAATTTTGAAAAATTTTCACAAAATTTTCATTAGAAATAAAATGTTCACACAAATTTCATGATAAAGTAAAAATGTTTGAAAATATTACTTTAGAAATAAAATTTTGACAAAATTTTCTAAGAAAATAAAATTTTCTATAGAAATAAAATTTTCACAAAATAACAAAAAAAATTCACAAAATAGAAATAAAATTTTGACAAAACTTTCTGTAGAATAAATTCGGACTAGAAATACAATTTTGATAAAAATTTCTGTAGAAATAAAATTTTGACAAAATTTTCTGTAGAAATAAAATTTTGACAAAATTTCCTGTAGAAATAAAATTTTGAGGAAAATATGCTATATGAATGAAAATTTTCACAAAATTTTTCTAACGCCAAACAATCATTTCGGAAAAAGTTTTGCTACAGATGAATAAAAATTTTGACAAAAATTGTTCTATAGGAAATAAAGGGATGATCAGCAAAATTTTCTGTAAAAAAAATAAAAATTTGAAAAATTTCTAGTGAAATAAAATTTTGTAAAAATTTTCTGTAGAAATAAAATTTTATTTGTAGAGTTTGTAAGGCTTAGTTTTTATAGTGTTTTATTTTTAATTATTTCCAATATTTCGAACACCATCGTTGTTCGTCCTCAGGGAAATTAACTTTAACAAAAGAAAATAAACACAAAAAGGACAAAATATGTCAAAAAATATGTTTACAAAAATTTTTTTATAGGACATTTACATTTTTTAATAAGGACAAAAGTGACTACTCGCCACTGCGTTTGAGTTTACACTAACACTATTACTTTTTACTGTATTTTAACTATAATTTCTATATATGTGCGCCGCACAGTTGTCCTGTTGTCAGTCCTTTACAATTTAATTTTTTACTTGGCGCCAATATATAGAAATATAGTTAAAAATATAATATCAACTTACAAAAAAAAAAAAAATTTTTTTTTTTGACAAAATTTTCTGTTAGAAATAAAATTTTGACTTAAAAATCTATAGAATAAAATTTTTTGACAAAATTTTCTGTTAGAAATAAAATTTGAGAAAATATCTATAGGCAAGAAAATTTTCGCAAAATTTTCTACACAAACAAAAATTTTTGAACGAAGTGCCCGATGCAGGAAGATAAAATTTTCACAAAATTTTTATTATAGAAATAAAATTTTGTAATAAATTTTCGTATAGAAATACAATTTTGACAATAATTTTCTGTAGAAATAAATTTTGACTAAATTTTCTTGCTTAGAAAAAAAAAATTGAGAAAATTTTCTATAGAAAACAAAATTTTTGTAAAAAATTTTCTATAGAAATAAAAATTTTTGCCCCAAAATTTTCTATATGGAATTTTAAATTTTGGACAAAACTTTTCTGTAAAAATAAACTTTTGACTAAATTTTCTTCTAGAAATAAAATTTTGACTAAATTTTCTGTAGAAAAAAAAATTGAGAAAATATTCTATAGAAATAATATTTTGAGAAAATTTCTATAGGAAGAAATTTCACAAAATTTTTCTACACAAACAAAAATTTTGCAAAAGTTGCTACAGAAATAAAATTTTTAGACAAAATTTTCTATAGAAATAAAATTTTGATCATCTATGATGCTTGTTCTTCTACGGAGTCTATTATTGTACCTTTGTACATGTAATGGCTTATTTATTGGTCAATCATTACTCGTTATTTTATTATAATATTGTGGAAATGTATACACCATCCATCCAGATGTGCTCACTGTCCTTCTGACTGTCGTTCTATTCTCCTCGAGCAGTTCTCCAGTGTGTTTCTTATCTGGGTCAAATCATAGTATTTTCGTCACTTTTCGACCGCTGGCATTTGCGAGTGAAATCACTTATATATTAGTCTCCATTCATACAAACTCAGCCCGCGGTGGCTCTATTGGCTTTGCGTTCTCTAAGTTCACTTCCCTATGTGTCCTAGGTCTTATCGGCAGTTCATCATAGAAACTATTCGGTAACTGGTCAAATTATTTTTTCTAAAAACACGTTTTACTGGGAAGATTAACAGCAATCGATCGTAAAGCCTTAATTAAACATATTATTTGAACCAATTTCACGTTTGATTTTATTAATTTTAATCGATCATTTTGTTTTAATTTTGATATATTTCTTACCAAATCAATTAATTTTTCTGTTACTAGAGTTTTTTCTCTTGTTGGTGTGTGAATTTTTAAGGATAAATTAAACGCCAATTTCAGTGAAACCTCTAAAAAAGCGAACAATTTACTATTTGATTTTTCATATATTATCACATTAACGAAATTAACCCCTCATATGTGGACTCCTCGTAAATGTGAACAAGATTTAGGCGACCTTGGATGTACATTTTTTAGAGGTTTCCCTGTACTTTATATACATTTTTATTTATAGTTCCCCTCTACATATTTCCGGAAATTATAAAAATAACACTTATTGATAAGAAAGAAGTTTACCATAAACTATCAGCCATCATATCTAGCCTACTTGTACATGACGAAAATGAGTTTTGACGAATTATTCGTTTGGACAAATCCCAGCGGTGAAAATCAGCATTCAAGGCTGCTAGGATAGAATGACTTCTAGTTTGGTCCATTGGTTAACTTAATTTTGATAACTTGTTGGGAGAACATTAAAATTCAAACATTGTTATTCGCACTTTTTTCCCGGAATATTTTTGATTTTTGCCATTAGAGCGTTGCCACTACGCCCAAAAAATTCGTATGGAATTTGTTGCTTTCACTCAGCGATTTAAGGCGCTGTGTCCTGTGTCAATTATTTTTGAAGCCACCACCACCACCATTAAATTATTTAATTGTGTTTTAGCCTAAAGTACTGCTGTTCAGTTTTCAAGCTGAAAAACTACCTTTCAACGGTTACTGTTATGATATCAATTAATTTGGATATCGTAGGCCATCAGTGTAAGATTTCTACACTGTGCGAATGCTTCCAAAAAAAGTTGAGAATTTAATATATACTCAGACAGTCAACCTGCCAATAAAATCCTTGGATTCTGTTGTTCCTTAACTCGAAAACGGCCATCGACTGCCTGAAATCTCTCAAACGAGATGCCTGAGCAGCACAATATTCACCTTATATGGGTTGCTGGCCATAGCGGACTACCGGGAACTGCGAGCGGGATGAGTTGGCAAGGCTAGGCACTACCTTACATATTCCAGGGGGAACATAGATCTGTTAGGTATCCCATGGCTATCTGCAAGCTCATGCTGCTGACGAGAGAGAAGGCCTGTTATGATTCGGCAAATGTTCGATGGGAGAATTTGCAAGGGCTGTAACGACACCAAGCAAATCATTCGTCCCATTTAAACTTTAAACCGCACACACTTAGATTGCTAGTGTATTCTCGGAGCACTTCAGATATCACTTCTGATATCTGCTAACGGGTTCGCTGCCTGATAGGCGATTTTGGCAAAAACTATAGGCGCCGAAGATATAATGCTATTGTATAAGCTATCAATGCGGGAGAAAAGGAAACACAAGAAAAAATAATCAGAAGGTTCAGCGGTTAAAACTAGAAGTGTCCATTTGTAATACGGTACTTTAGTTAATGTGCGTATCACAATTTGGACTGAATAGTCTAAGTAGCCTGAAATCTTAATCGGGCTGCCACTTTACACCTAACGTTAACCTAACCTTCCGCAACAACGCCTTGACGATCTTATTCCCATCCATAATTCATAACCCTTGATCATATAAAAAATATATATAATCTGCCAAATACGTCTTCCATTACATATCTTTGTACTTTTAATTTACGTGTCATGGTTTTTCCGCACCGAACATAGTTACCACTTTTATATGCAAGCAGTTATGTTCGCTTTTGATATGTTTATCTCTCAACCATAGGATGTTTTTGATTTTCCAGTCAAATTTTAACATCACTGTCACACTGTGCGCTGATTTCTGGTCACAAAAACCTTCTTTCTTAGATAACTCAGACAACAAATGCTTTTAATGCGTTTCTAAGCAAGTATAATTGAGTGTCACCTAGAAAAATTATCATGTTCTAATTTAACTTTCAGTTAGAATTGCAGAGTTCGAAGATGAGCAATTTTTTTATAGAAGAAACAAAGACGAATTAAATGAATAGGCTTTTTCTATGAAATAATGGAGACATATTTTTTTAAAATTAGAATCTTAATATCCTGTTTCCTGTAATGTTGCTCGTGCTTCTTATCGCAGTCGACAAAAATGAAACAAACATCTGAAAATTATAACCAAAAATCAGCTGTTCTGATGCATTTCATGGTCGCAACGATTCTAGACATACAGAAAACAGACTGTAAGTAATTCCAACAATCAATTCCTTTTGGCAAATTAACAGATCGAGGGAGAAACCGAATTTAAGTACTTACACGAAAATTTTTCGTAAACATATATTCAGGCATCACAATTGTCACCGCCTTGTTAACCTCATGATTGAACGAACAAAAAATGTGCGTAAAAGGTAGTGAAAATGTTCTTTTCTTGGATCCGGAATTTTTTTAAAATGTGATCTTGAATTCAGATTTTTTCGATTCTGTGGAATTTTTAAAAAATTTCAGTGATATTTTCCCAGTAATATAAATAATTTTAAAATTTTTTATTTTATAATTTTTATGCATTCCAACGCACAAAAAAAAATCCGTAGTTTAAATTAACTGCTAAATTTAACTTATTTTTATTGCGAAAAAAATTTATTTGCTTTGTAGTTATATTTTACTTATTTTTATCGAAATTATTCCACGCTTAATGAAATCTTACTTTTTTTGAGTATGTCTCAAAAATTTTGTCAAACCTAAAACGTTTGAAATAAAGCTGTTCAATGACCGCTACACATAAGTTCAACTATGAACTAAAGCCAAAACGAAGTTTTGCATACGGGATCCAAAAATAGTAAGAATAAACTACTGGTATGCGTTAAAATGCGTCATGATTTGACGCCAATGATTTTTCTTCTTTACTTTTTGTGTTGAATTTTGTATACCCACCACCATTAAAAAATGCAGTGACGGGGGTATAATAAGTTGTCATTCCGTTTGTAACACATCGAAATATCGATTTCCACTATATAAGTATATTATTTTTCTTGAATCAGGTGAGAAATTCTAAGACGATATAAGATGTCCGTCTGCTCCGTTCTGTCTGGTCTTGTCTGTTGTAATCACGCTACCAGCCTTCAATAATGGCCTATCGTCCCCAAATATTGGCACAGATTAGTTTTTTGTTTGGTAGGCAGAGTAAGTTCAGAAGATGGGCTATATCGCGTCCAAGTTTTTGATATAGGTCCCCATATAAACCGACCTCCCGATTTGGGGTCTTGGCCTATTAAAACCCGTAGTTTTTAGTTCAGATTTCGCCTGAAATTGGAATCCAAAGAGGTATTTGTGGACCATAAAGAGGTGTGTCCAAAATGCGTCCGTAACTCGGCGCTTCCATGTTTTGTATAGCCCCCATATAGACCGATCTCCCGATTTTGCTTCTTAGGCCGTCTACAAACAGTTATTTTCTATCCGATTTGTCTGAATTGAAAATCTAGAGGTATTTTAGGACCATAAGAAGGGTCGACCAACCGTCTCAGGACTTGGTGTTGTCGAAATGGTCCGTTATCGCGTCCCATTGTCTTTGATCATAGCCCCCAATATAGACCGATCTCCCGATTTTGCTTCTTGGGCGTCTAGGGAACTATATTTACCATCCCATTTACCTCAAATTTGGAAATCTAGAGGTAGTTTTTGGGACCATCAAAGAGGTAGAGTACGAAAATGCGTCCGTATCGGTCTATGTTTTGATTATAGCCCCCATATAAACCAACCTTTCCGATTTTGGAGTCTTGGGCCTATAAAAACCAGTAGTTTTTTATCCAATTTGCCTGAAGTTGGAAAATATAGAGGTATTTAGAGGACACATAAAAAGGTGCCTCCGGCATGAACATCACGCGGGGTCCCTGCCCGGCCCCCGCTGGTTGTGTCCGAAAATGTGCCATCGCTCCACTGTTTTGGTATAGCCCCTATATAGACGATATCCCGATATTTTGCTTCTAGGGCATTCTAGAAACTATATTTTACCATCGATTTGCCTGAAATTGGAATCTTAGAGCGTATTTGCAGGACCATAAAAAGGTGTGCCGAAAATGGTGCCCATTGGTCAATTTTTTGGTATAGCCCATATATAGACCGATCTCCCGATTTTGCTTCTTGGGCTTCTAGAAACTATATTTACAATCCGCTTTGCCTGAATTTCTTGAGCTTCTATAAACTGTATTTATTACCCGATTTGCCTGAAATTCGAAATCTAGACGGTATTTTAGACCACAATAAGTGTGCCGAAAATCTAGGTATAGTCGGTCCATTTTTTGCGTTAACCTCATATTAAAACTGATTTTTACTTCTCGGGCGTCTTAGAGCACTAACGTTTTCTACGCCGTTTTTTTTTTGAAATTTTTTTTTCCTGGGGTGGGGAAGGTATTTTAAGATAACAACTCACGTTTGAATGCTAAATGGTACCCACTACGACGAAGTGTGCTGGTGCGGTACTTTAAATTCTGCCCGGCGGATTTACTGGCTGTAATATACTTGTTTTCTTCTAAAGAAACGGGGGATGATGTATGTAATTTTCCGTGAACTGCAGTTAAAAAGTACACACGGCGCATTAAGATTTCCTGCCTGGTTTTAACAACGCTTTGGTGGAATTTCAAAATTATGCGAGCTCAAAAACTTTAGTTCAATTTTCGTGCCCAGGTAGTTCATTTCTATCCCTAATAAACAGTTCACTTTTTTTTTTCTCACGGTGCGCTTTGTTCTGTAAATGCTTATCCAAATATTTTTCCAAAAACCTACGCACATTTTTTCTAGAATGGACTTTAGCATTTTTTTCGACAAAATTTAAATAATTTTTGTACCACTTTATTAATTCTTAACACATGTAACCTATTTGAAGAAAAAAATTTAAACAAGTTAAACTAAATTAATTCTTATTAAATTCAAATAAATTAAATTTTCTACTATATATATTTCTATAATTAATTTGCTTTAATAAATTAAATAATAATAATTAAAATCGCTCGAATTGAATTTAAATATTTTTTATTGAATTAAATTAAAAATACATTAATTTAATAATTTTAGATGTCCGCCGCTAAAAGTATATTCAATGATATCGACGCTGTCTGCTTTCTATTGTGTTCTGTTATGGTATATTCATCCTGTCTTTGCCTTAAAACTCCGTAATTGATATAACCTTCAGTCTAATTCTTGGAACAAGGGAAGATAATAATAAATCTGTCAATTAATCGTTGCTTTATTTTAAGCAGTCGCATTTACCGCTACTTTGGAAATTATGAACGTTTACAATCATTGTCACGGATAACTCCAAACTGTTTGATTCTATGGCATGCCATACAAGAACTATTACCAAAATTTTTCCAAATTAAAATTTAAAAAATATTCAACTAAAAATTTATTTGATTCAACTAATCTTTTAATTCAAGCAAAACTCAATAAAACGTATTAAATTATACTACATTATAGTTGTAATCTGGAGTAATTAACTTTTCTTAATTCTGCAAGTTCATTTACAATTAAATTCAATTGTTTTCCGTGATTGAAAGACCAAAAAATATAATTTTTCTTTTGTGTAACAATTTGTTTGATTGGACAGATCATTCTATTATGGTTTCCAAGCACCTAAAAGCCATTTGTATCCTTACTTTCATGCTTTGAAGATGGCGGCTATACTTGTGTTCTTCGATACTAGCCCCCCATGTAAAAACCGATTCCCCATTGAGTTATTTAGACCCCGATAATTTCAATTTTGCTTGAAAATTGAAAATCTAGAGGTATTTTAGGTCCATAAGGACATATGCTAAATTTGGTATCTAAAGAAGTTCAAGCTGAGTACCCCCAAC
>PGFW01011243.1:0-12105 GCA_003123925.1 Haematobia irritans | reverse complement strand
GCGGATCGGTTACTGTCCTTACGGATCCGGGTGTAGGCTGATGCATGCAATCTTTATCCTCCGATAATATTTCTATACTTTCTCGATCTGGGTAATTTGGAATGCCATATCATCCGATGAAATAATATTCGATAAGAGCCTTAATTTTTCGTCTTTTACGCGTATTTTATTTTGCAGTTTTGCATGCTTCATTTCATGCATTCGAATCTCGTCTATCGACTTCAACTGCCAATTGAATCGAACTTCTTTTTTTGATTTTCTTTTTCTTGTTCCTTCTTGGTAATAAGTTTCTGTGTATCACGAAGTTTACGTGTTAGGTCATCGATTTGCCTTTCACGATGCTTAGTTTATGATTGAGAGAATCTATAGAACTCTCCTTGTACACGAATTCTATTTTCCAAAGCGGTACTGCGATCCGTTCTTGTTTATACACAGCCTTCAACGAAGCCAATTCGGTGCGCAAAGACAGATTTTCTTTCTCCCTTTGCATTAGAAGTAACGAAAAGTTGTCCACTAAATAAGAAGGGTCGTAAATATAATAGCAATACAATTATTTACAATTATGAATAATAATTCATTTTATAGAAAACTATTTAAAATTGTTGCTTTGTATCATTCCCCATCAAGTTATCGTATAATAAAATTTGCTTTACATATTTATTTTGATTTTTAGCGTCTAAACTCGAACTTAATACCCACCTTTAAAATTAAGTGAACAATTTTTTTTTTTTTGAAAATTTTGGTACAACAATGTAGGGATTGTAATAGGGTTTAAAAACCACTTTTCGGTTTTTTTTTCAATCGATAGAAAAAATCAAAGGCTGCTTGCTTAAAGTTAGGAAAATTCTTACATTTTAAAATTTCGGAAAATTCGACTTTTAACTTTTAAGTTAATAAAAGAGGATCGTAATAAACTGCAAACATGGATGATTAGAGTGTCTGAAACCGACACCGGTAAACCGGGTGAAAAAATCAAAGGGCTGCTTCTTAAAGTTAGGAAAATTCTACAATTTAAAATTTCGGAAAATTCGACTTTTAACTTTTAAGTTAATAAGAGGATCGTAATAAACTGCAAACATGGATGATTAGAGTGTCTGAAACCGACACCGGTAAACCGTTTTCTAATGCAAACACGAAACGAAAAATAGAGGAAAAATTGACATTGTCGATTAACCCGAAACTCTGATTTTCCAATTCTGGCCAAAACATAACATATGTAAGGGACCAGTCACTTTAACATGTCATTGACAGGGTAAATTTACACATTATGACATGATTTGAAAGCATTCCAAATAACACGTCCTGGGACAGTTTAGTAGGTCCACCTCTCAGACATGTCCACGAGCCAGTCTCGTACAACCTCTTAGGGACAGTTAATATGTGGTTCCAAATACATCAAGACAGTATAGAATTTTATTAAACCCCAAAGAAAACATAATTTCCTATGGAATTCGGGCAAGCCTGGCAGTTTGTCGCTAATTCTTTTACATTAAACAGATTACCTATTTTGTTTGTGTAAGCCAAATTAAAACCTTTGTTTTAGAGAAATCGGATCAATTTTTTTTTAACTTACAACCGAATTTATGGCAAGCCTTGCAATGTTCATCGCTAATTCTTTTATTTGCTTTTTAATCTATTTTAAAATTTGCAAAATAGTAAAAATATCAGACTTTTTTCTGTCTCTAGTAACAATTTTTTGAATGTAGTAAATAGTTAACCCCGTTAGCAACCAAACATTCATGAAATAAAATCATTAAGCAATTATTTTGACACACAGTGATTACTAGGGATTATATATCTATATTACTCGTAATGTGTAACTCACTCAATTTTGCTTTATATGTACCTCGAATTTTCCTATCATGTTTTTACCGGAAGTTCCGATAACCGACAATAATCGTATGAATAAATCATTTATATGCTAAAAATTGAGAATTTGTTGATCCTAATATTAAAAAAAAATCAAAAGTTTGTAGAATTTCTCAAATTTGAAGAAAATATAGAATACCCCAATTTCCATAACAAATACTTACTTCTGTTATCTAAATCGTCACATAATACTTTTCTTTTCTCTATTCGTTGCATTAAATACTGCATTAACATTTCAATAGTGTCTTCAGCTTCTGGGCTGTCCAATTTGTATTCGGGAAAATTGGGACCCAGTGAATACACAAGACCAACATCGACGTCCAGTTTTTGAGCATCGGAATAGCCCAAATCATTCAGATTATTAACGGCCCATTTTTGAATAGTTTATTGGCCTTCGCCGTCCTGGTGTTAATCCAACATCAGTCTTCATAGGTGTAGCTCTTGCTATCTGTACTTTGCTTGTCATTTCCGCAAACTTGATGACTTGCTATAAAATAAATATAGATCGTTTGTAAAAGGAAAGATTAATTAAAAAATAGAAAAAGATAAAAAAAACATCGTATTCACATGAATTATGTCTTCTAAAAACTGCAGTACGTTGGTCTACTGCTGTATTTTTTATAATTCTTGGTCCACCGAACAAAACAATTCGTCGCCGGTTTAAAAAAAGGGTTTCCCAATGTTTGTTTTTATGCCCTATTTTGAAAAAACTCCGATTTTTCAGCATATATGGTATATGGCGTATAGTTAATGTATTGCTTTATTTTTTTACAATAGCCCACATATTACATATTGTTTTCAGCAAATGAAAACAATTTTTTGGAAAATTTTTATCTTATCTTATCTTAGCAAACACTTACTGGACCAGCAGACTGTTTGCTTTTAAAGCCGAAATTGCTTAGGTGTCTATTAAATGTTCGTATGGATTTTATTGTGTTTAGTGTACGACGTTATTAAACATGTAGAAAAAAAAACTTACCGTGTTCTCTTCGAAATCCTCCGCCCGCGGATTGATACATACTATCATTGATACTTGTCCTTCACCATCAAAATAATTTTTGAATAAATGTGTAATTTTGCATCTCGATAAGGAACTTTTTTGGCGGAAAATTGTTGTTGGTCATTTGTTGGTTTTCTCGCAGTATTCCAAACAAGTGCGAAGAGTCATTAGAGAATTATTAATATTTCCTGCTTCTCTTAAACGCATTCCGGTATTTTTTGTTCGCGATGAGCGTTCACTACCAGCTAAGTCGACAAGCGACAATTGACTGATCGTAATGGTTCGTTTGTCCTGGACAATATTCTCGCCTTTGACAATCTGTTGGAGCTTGTACTAGACGTATATTAAAGACAGAATGGCTACGACTGGATTCGGCATTGAGAACTGTGTGACCCATACGCTTGCGTTTTTGACCAATTTGAAGTGTTCAATAGCCTCTTCAACCGATTTTATTTCGACTTCAGTGACACCATGTACGAACATGTTGTGATTGGCGTCTTCACGAATAATTTTACTTTGCAAGGATCTGTAAAGAAATGTAAAATAATAGAAATTAACAATATAACAATAACAAAAAAATATGATTAACATTAAAAATGATAACAAAAAATACTTATAGTAATCCAACAGAAAAAATGTATGTTACATAGTGACAAACACTTTTGGTTAAATTAAATTAAAAATAAAAAAACAAATGAAACATCCAACATGAATATAAAATTACTCCTAACTGCCATTTTCCTTATAAATAAGGGATTTCAAATCCACTTTTAATAGATTTCGAGCCTAATGTGTATGGGATGTAAGTCAACAATATTAACAAAAAAAACTAGTAATGAGACTTTTAATACATTAAAGTAACAAAATAAATAAAAATAAGAAATATATCAGTTATCAAATGCATTAAAAACTTCTCATTGAAAACGCGGAGTTTGAGTTTCTCTTGTCCGAATTAATGCTATTGTTCGATGGGGAAAATGTGAATATATTGCACTATCGAGACATTTTTAAAGATTTGTTTCGGCCGGATATTGATCTGGACAACGTTTACTACGAACAAAATGGAGCCACACAAGCAACGAATATATTGTTTTTTGAAATCTATTTTCTCTAACCCAGGTACTTTGTTTTGCTATGTAGTATGTTTTTTGGCTGTAGGGCTTTTATAGTACTTAGTCAGTAAATAATTAATACATAATAAATGCGCAACTTACTTTTGAATGCCACCATCTTCCAACAAATCATACACATTATTGTTGTATACTTCAACGTATGTCACAAAAACAGCATACATGTTGTCCTCATCTATACCCTGCAGGGGTGCCAATTCACACGATGCCTGTGATGCTAATTCAGGATCTGAATCCTTACGTTTAAGAGCTCCACGACCAACAGCAAAACGCTGGTTCATCTCCTGTTGTCGTTCCAGCAAGGCATCCGTTTCAGAGAGAACCTCAAAACCATTCAATCGGTCTGGTTTAAATATGTATTTCTTTGTTTGGAAATCAGATATAGTTCGAAATAAGACATCCAAACAACGAGGCATAATACCACGATGTCGATTATCTCCCGTCATTGTGTATGTCTTGCCACTGCCTGTTACTCCATATGTGAACAACAAGCTATTGCGGCCTCGTATTAAATTTTCCACTAGAGGTTGAGCCACCTTGCTAAAAACGTCCTGTTGTGTGGCTTTTGCTTCGAAAACATGTTTAAAAATACACTGGGTTTCTTTGCTAGCACCATGTTTATTGCCCAGTGCTTGATCGGGCGGAGTCAATACAATAGTAGTTGAATTCTTAACAGTAATACAGGAGAGATCACCTTCGGATGCCAATGGACGAACCCGACAGAAAACACTAACAGGATCTTTGGCTCTGGGCGAGTTTCCACTATCGCTTCCATTTGACTCCGTTGATGTTTGTGGACGTAAACGCATATCCCTTGTTTGATGAGGATTTTTGATTACTCTAATCGGAGTTTTTGCTGTAGAGCTAAAGGAAGGAATCAGGTTTAAAATGTTTTTATTGAGATGTTTTAGACTTACGTAGTTTTCATTGTGTAATAATACTGTTTTTACTTTACTTTCCAAAGTTTCTTTTGTTATATTTCGTCCAAATGTATCTAGATTATATTTCAATTATATTGCATTTTTTATCAAATATATTCAGTTACTAGTTTTAAACGCGGGACGCCTCGTATCTGTTATCGAGAGCGCACTTTATATACTAATCGATAATTGCTTTCATTTTTCATAGGAATATCGATAAATGGTTTTATGTCTTCCCAATAAACACAAACGCTTGAAAAATGCTAAATTTCAACAATTTTTCAAACATTTTTTCAAAGGATTAGGGTAATATTCAAGTTGAGAAATTGTTGAGAAAATCGCGTTCTCAACAAAAAAACAGACATTACCCACAACAGTGAAATTCAACACATTAGCAATAATATCTCAAGAGTTATCCTCAAATTGAAATGCATCGCTACTCAATAATTTGTCAAACAATTTTCGATGCGAGTCAAATTCAAAATTAACATCGTTGCAAATACTTTTCAACCTAAATTTGTATGAATGATTATCCCACTTCAAATTGAAAGTCAAAGCCAAAATTCTATGAATTTTGTATAATTTATTCATTTTTATCAAAATAAAATATATAATTACACTACACTACATAATACACTACCAATACAATTGATAAATAATAATCTTATTTAAACATATCAACAAAAAAGAACAAAAAAAAACATACAACAAAACTTTTAAATATCTTAAACATCCCTGCCAGCATTTCAAAGTTCCATTTCATCCTCATCGCTACCACAGACTCGTAAATGTCACCACAACCATCGCGAACTGTGATGGGGGAAGTATATCAAAAAGTACAAAATGTACATGAAAGTATTTTGCCATCACTACTGTTAGAAGAGCCATTTTATTTTTTTGTGAAACGCAAGCGCAACCAGCTTGTTTATATTTTTATTTAAATAAAAACGAAAATAAAGTTCTGAAAAACATAGATATTACGCTTAAATTGTGAAAGGATTATATGGTGAACATTTTTGACTTTCCAAATGGAATAAAAGTGATTAGTTTTCAAATATTTTTCCGGACACGCTGCCTCCATTGGAATAATAAAGGGTGGATTCTTATTGAGGTGTAGGATTTGTTCATGCATTAGTATTTATGACAGAATCACGTGCGGATATAGAACATGGTGTCAAGAGAAAGATGCTATCAGTATGTTGACATTTCATCATGATAATCAGACTTACTTAACGAGCCACAACCGGTTCCGAATCTTCAGTGAGATGGCCCTAGAAAAGTTGGCCATCAAAATCCGCGCTTTTTTATCGACAAATCTGTTCGTTCAGCCGATGAGGCTCATTTCGGTGTTGAATGGCCTACGTACACATAAGGCGGCAAAAATTGCCGCATTTCGGAGTGAAGACGGCACACCAGATAGCCGTTCAAGAACTGCCTATGACGCATCCGGAAAAATGCCACTGTTTGGTGTGGGGTTTTAGCGCTGGTTGGAATCCATTGGACGCGTATTTTTTCAAAAGATTGCCTGTTGGACGCCAAGTCGTTACGGTAATGGGCGATGCGCTATCGTTCGACTGCTTAACAAACCTTTTGTTGCCAAAATTGGAAGAACTGAACATTGGTTGACCATGTCTGGTTTCAACACAGATGGCGCTACATGGCCACTTCACAAGCTCGCATCCTCTATGGCCATCTTTGGAGGGAAAACTTCGGAGAACAATTCAACCCCTCAAGAAATGACGGTAAGTTGTGGACCACCAAGTGTCAATCGCGAATTACGCCACCTTCCTTTATTTTGTAGTTTTTTTATTGTTTTTTTTTTATAATTTTTTTGTTTTTCTTAGCGTATTTTGGGCTACGATTCAAGTCTAAACAGTCATACAGAAATAAAGGCACAGCCAACTATTCAGCTTTGGAAGACAAACATTTCCGAAGGAAATCGGGCTATTCCGCCCGAACAATGCCTCGAAAAAGTTCCACAAAATTGGACTTTCGAATGGACCCCACCTAAAGAACGCAGCGCGGTCAACATTATAAATGAAGATTATCCTTCAAAAAGAGTAAAATGTTTCATGGACCAAGTCTAACGTTTCAAAAAGAACCGATGAGATTTCTGCAAATTGTTAGCGTTTTTTTTTTCAAGAAAAAAGTTCATGCAAGCTCGTTAAACCAATCACCACTTTAGTATTGGCTGATAGAGCTACGCTACAACATTTAACTTACAACTTGTAACTCAACATCAATCTCTTATTAATGCATAAAATGTGTTAAATGTGATGTGATAGTCGTATAAATGTTATATTTATGAGAATTTATAAATGTTTCATAAAATTAATAAACATATAAACAATCGTGTTTTACTTGACCACAATGATTCTTTTACAACTATCTTAAAATGCACTTGGTCTGATTGTTTGAAGGGGCTCTTATTGGCGTCCTTCTAAATGTATCCAGAAGGGCTCCTAATAATTGCACTCATGCGATACTTTTTTGTAGTAACTTGGCGTGGTACAACTTCTCAATAGTGACGGCGCTTTTCCGAGGAGTTTTGGATATCGTATACGACTGTTTTCGACGTAGTGGGGATTCTCAGAAGCGCCCCCAAATTCAAAAAATGTTGGCAGGGATTATTAGTAAACACTTTTGCATTGATAATTCGTTTTCCTTCCTTTTGGTGTCATAAAATAGCACTAAAATTTATTAACATGCGGGCAAATTGAAATTAGGAACGTACTGGACCGCGTGTTAGAATTGATTTCCAGCAGAACGAATTCACAAAATATTCCATTTTTTAAACTGATAAAGCATATAATTAAACTGACGATGTGATGCACATTTTCATCCAGAAGTTGTTGATTTCAACAATTTTTTGTTTTTAACAATTTTAATTGGTTGCACTATTATTGGTTTCTGAAAACTTTTTCCTTGTCAGATAAGCAACTCTAATTTCGTCTACATTGGTCTCAGGGCCTTTCTTAATGTTTTCATCAGCGCAGTGCTCTAGACTCGAAAGCCGTCTCTTCGAGTCTCGTCCACACCATAGTTTCTTCCTCTGCAAAAGTAGATCTGGCTCAATTTTAGTGCGACTTCTCTGAAAGTGCTTTTTGATTTGAGATTTTGTTCCATCACTCTGACCCCTCTACGTCACTTAATTATTTACTAAAAACTACTTTTTGCATAGCAGCTTTTTCCCAGTTTACACTCGTCGATTCTACCACCGATCTCTTTTCAGCTATGTGATCCAGCTTTTTTAATCGTTCACTTCCTCCACACGCCTAACGCTATGCACATTCTCCTTAATCTCTCTCGAAATTATTCTGCAAATGAGATATCATATTACGCCGTGCCAGTGCTCAGTCATCTCCCACAGATTTCCGTTATCTTCATCTCTTACCCTCGACTTACCATTATTAGACAACTCGTACAATCTGTCAACTACAACCCATCCTTACTGTTCGGAGCTGTGGCACGGCAAGTCATCCTCATTTATATCAATCCACTAACGAACCAGTTACACACGCAAAGAATATATACTTCACAACAGAAATCCCACTCGAAAATCTAACTCACCTACAACATAATGTACTTGACGCGCATACTGCTATCCTTTCATCCACTACTTTTTACAAAAGCCATTTTTATTTTTTGTTGAAACGCCAAGCGGCAACCAGCTTGTTATATTTTATTTAAATAAAATACGAAAATAAAGTTCTGCAAACCATAGATTTTACGCTATAAAATTGTGCAAAGTACTATTGGATTGTGAACCAATTCTTTTGATTTTCCAAATGGACATTCAAGATTGATTGTTTTTTCAAAGTATTTTATAGACGCTGCCTCCATCGAATAAACCTGGCCTAATAGACGCTATGCAATATGTTAACTCGGCTAACTTGTAACTCTACTCATCATTAAATGCACAAAAATTTATGTTAAATGTGATAGTGCTATAAATGTTATATTTTTAAATAAAAAATTTGTAAATTGATTAATCAATTAATAAATATCTAAACAAACGTGTTTTACTCCGACCACGCATAGTGTTACTTTCTTTTCCTTACCACTACTTCTTCTTAAAATGTGCTTTTTCTTGATTTTTTGGAGGGTCTCTTTCATCTGGCCGTCGTCTCTAAAAATAATTGAATTATAAACGGCACCTAAATCCTCCTTGAATTGCTCACTCATGCGAAACCTTTTTGTTAGCTAACTTGGCGTGCGTTACAACTCTTCGCGCAATTCGTCTACGGCGCTTTCCTTGACGAGTTTTTGATATCGTATATGATTGTTTTTCGACCGTACTGGGGGATTCTCGAGAATAGCGCGGCCCCAAAATTAAAAAATGTTTGGTACAGGGTTAGGTGACTTCTTAAAGTTTTATTTCATTTTTTTTATCTTTTCACGGGCTTACCCTATTTCTTTATTAAAAACCCGTTATTTGTGTTATTTTGTTTCTAAAACTTTTCCCATTTGTTTAATTTCTGTCATTCACCACGAAACTTCGTTGTTGCACAAAATGTATCTTGAACCCACATTGTTTTTTCGTTGCTTTTTATGGATAGTGTTTTGTCAAGTTTTCTCATTTAACCCTGCCAACATTTTTTGAATTTTCGGGGACTCTTTTGAAGAATCCCCACTACGTTCGAAAACGAATCCATATACGGACTCGGAAAACTCGTCGGAAAAGCGGCCGCCGTCCACTGAGTTGAGACAGTCTGCTACCACCGCCAATCGTTATTCAAAAAATGTTTCGCATGAGTGCAATTATTAGGTGCTTTATAGGATCAATTCCTTAGAACGACGCGCACATTAAGCGGGCGCACCCTCCAAACAACTTCAGAAAAAGCTGCTTTTTAAGATTACGTTGTAAAAGAGATCATTGTGGTTGGAGTAAAACTCACGTTTGTTTACGTATATTTTAATAATTTGATTTAATTATTTCTACAAAATTCTTAAAAATATAACATTGTATACCACTATCACATCACATTTAACATAATTTTTTGCACCATTAATTTGATGAACGGGTAGGTAGTTACAAGTACGCGAGTTACATGTTGCCAGCGTCTATCAGCCGGGTGTCGGTGTTTTTTATATGTGCGATCGGTAGGCCATGGTTGTCTGTTTAGAAATATTGAAAAACAATCACGTTTATTCCATTTTTTTGGAAAAAATCAAAAAATGTATCACCAATTATACCTCTTTCCACAAAAATTTTTTTAAGGCGTAAAATCTTTATGTTTTCCAGAACTTCTAGTTTTCGTTTTTATTTTTAATAAAATATAACAAGGCTGCGTCTGCCCCCTTAGCCTGCGCTTGGTCGTTTCACAAGAAACCATAAATATGGCTTTTGTAAACAGCTAGGTGACATGCAAATACATGATGAAGAGCTACATCTTTGTACTTGTATGATATGCTGCCCCCATCACAGTAGGGATTCGGTTGTAGTGATCATTACGGTGTCCTGTGATTAGCGATGATAGATGAAATGTGAACTTTGGACAAATGCTCGCAGGTGATATTTTATCTTCAACACACCTTTTCAAAATTTCGTCAAATTTTTGGCAAATTGGAAGTATATTCGCAAACAATTTGAAGATGTATTGAAGATGAGCTATTTCAAGTCAAGTTGAATTTATGTTGAAAATTATATTTACCCTCAAACTGAAAAGTTGTTGCATTTGAAAAACGCTCATCCTGTGTTTATTGAGGTCTGTTTTTTCTTGAGAACGCGATTTTCTCAACCATTTCTCAACTTGAATCTTACCCTAATCCTTTGAAAAGGTGTGTTGAAATTTAGCATTTTTCAAACGTTTGTGTTTATTGGGAAGTGTAATATTATAAGAGAGCTTGAATCCTAACCTAATCCCTTACAAATATGTTTGAAAGCTCTTTGAATATGAATGCTTGTGTTTGTCGTATTCGGTGATATGGTAAAGGGAACGCTTTTGAATACGGTTGTATGAATGCGCTCCAACTGTATACAAGGAACGGTTCTGAATTTTCATTTCATTGTAGAGAATTTTTTCAAGCCGTTCCAACGGTAAATGCGGAGTGACTATCGTTAGAGTAACAATTGACTTTCCATATATTTTGCCATATAAAAAACTAATAATTAGATAGTAACAATGACCGATGTGAAGTCGTTTTTCCACGAGTGGTGTACCAAGAATAAAGTTGATCCGCAATATAGCGTGAGAGCTACCGGTAAGAAAAATCTAGATTTGTGCATTACATTATATTTCATGAAGCTTGTGTGCTGTGTATCAGTTTTTTTAATAAAGCCTTTGGTCTATAGTCCCACAAAAAAGTGTAATGTTACTAATTAACTTATGTTTCTAGGTCCCAAGCACAGACAGCGTTTTCTCTGTGAAGTACGTATCAATGGACTGCCATACGTCGCTGTTGGCAATTCCACTAATAAAAAGGATGCTGAACGCAATGCCTCCAGGGATTTTCTTAATTTCCTTGTACGCAGTGGCAAATTGAACCAAAATGATATACCGGCAGATGCTGGTATAGCGGCTGCACCATCTGCTGATGCCATTGGGGGTGGTTCTAGTGAAGATGGGGGTGGCATGAATAACCAAAGACGTGTTTTTGGTCAAAACTCTGGTCCTCAAGAGCTAGGTCAGGCCTATAGGCCCATCGATAATCGTCGAGACTATGATCCAATTAATCGAGCTCAAGAACAGCTAGATATGAAGGAGGCCGAATCGATCGATGTGAATGCAGCCATACATGGAAATTGGACAATAGAAAATGCGAAAGCGAAACTGCATCAATTCATGCAAATGAATAAGATTACGGCAGACTATAAGTATACACCAGTTGGTCCCGAGCATGCAAGGTAATGTTAGAGGTTATCATGTCATGTATCCAAGTAATTGTGAATTTAGTCATGTGCCGGATATACTAAATATCTATGTTTAAATTTTTTTCATTTTATTCGTTGCAATTTATCATAACGAGAACTGCGATAAATTTGTTGAAATTTCTTTTCACGGCCACTTTCATGTAGCTGGCTCTAACTTCTAGGTAACAGAAAGTAAATTCCAAATACCTTCTCTCCGGCTAGTTTTAACTGAAAAGTTTTCAGCATTTAAGCTCCAAACCTAACATAGAACATATAGGCAAGACATAGCACTTTTTCTCTATAGTTAGGTTAGGTTAGGTTAAAGTGGCAGCC
>PGFW01011214.1:16725-32348 GCA_003123925.1 Haematobia irritans | reverse complement strand
ATTGCGCTGAGTATATGACGCCAAACAACCATAGCCAAAATTGCCGTCCACTCATCGGTCTTGATAGTTAGTATATAGCGGATCCCCTTAAAATAATCTACCAAAATCTGTATTCTATTAGAAAATTTCTGTCGAAATTTCAATTTCCATCTAGAAAATTTTGCTCAAAAAAATTTTTTTACTATAAGAAAAATCTTATTCATAATTATATTTCTATAAGAAAATTTTGTCAAAAATTTTATTTCTATAGAAAATTTTGTCAAAATTTTATTTCTATAGAAAAATTTGTCGAAATTTTATTCTATAGAAAATTTTGTCAAACATTTTTATTTCTATAGAAAATTTTGTCAGAACTGATTACCATAACGTATTTTATCGCCTTTTTGTTTAATACTATGACCCCGTTTATGGACTAATCTTTTACAATTGTGAGAAGCAACCCCGGGGGTGCATTAAGAAGTTTTAAGATTACACCTTGCCATCGCCAAGTGTTCACGCGCCAACCCCAAATGGTGGGAGGGGACATAGATTCGGCCTGGCCGCGAAACTACGGCCGCGTATATATACTTTTTGCCTTCTGATTTCATTAATTTTTCGAAAAAAAATTTTTTCAGACCGATATTACAAAAACACAAGATTGACCTTGCTAAAAACGACAATTTCTTCATGCGTTAGGAATATCAATTTTGAGTTAATCTCATTAACTATAAGGACAAAACACGAATTCATTGAATAGTTTATCGACTTTTGTTGAACAAGGAAAAACAACTTTTATATTAGAGAATGCGTCTTCTATGTAAGCAAAAATTTAGCTATTTCGCTACGTTTAAGGAACCATTCTTGAAGTCTTTGGCCTTCACGACCAATATTCCGGTCGCGCATCTGAGTCCGATCTATCCATGTCCGTCTGTCTGTGAACATACGCCGAGAGATCACGCCAAATTCGTGATGGCCATCGGGTACCCATCCAAATTTGAATTTCTTTTCGTCACTAAATATAACCGTTTCCGAACTCTTCCGTCCCAAAACTCGTATTTTTCAGCAAAGAAAGACGAGCACTTTTTATGGGTGTTTGTGTTAACCGCCGTTTTTTATACCCTCCACCATAGGATGGTGGCGAGGCGTTATAAAAAAAAACACCGATACCCGACTTTTGGCTTGCGGAGTCTCTACAGAGAAGCGCCAAACTTTCAATCCGCATCCGGCTCGAAAATTTGCGTACATGCGGAAGTATTATGTTCTCTAATGACCATTCAAAAATTTTGCCGCTCCACATTCGGTCCATAATTATATATAGCCCCCATATAAACCGATACCCCGATTTGCGCTTGCAGAGCCTCTAAGAGAAAACAAATTTCACTCCGCATCCCGGCTGAAATTTCCGGGCGTACATTGATGCTTAGTATATGCTCATCTAATGACCATCAACAAAATTGCGTCCACATCGGGTCCATAACATCATATATATAGCCCCCATATAAACCGATTACCCGATTTGGCTTGCAGAGCCTCTAGAGAAACAAATTTTCATCCGATCCGGCTGAAATTTTGGTAACCTACATGATTTAGTATATGGTCTCTAAATGACCATGCAAAAACTTCGGTCCACATCGCGCCCATAATTATATATAAGCCCCCATATAAACCGATCCCAGATTTGACCTCCGCGTGCCGTTTGGAGAAGCAAAATTTATCATCTGGTTGAAATGTCATGTAGTATATGATATTTCAGAACAAAACCATGCCAAAAGTGGTCCATATCGCTCCATAACAGCTATAATAGCCCCATATACAAACCGATCCCGAGATTTGGTTTGGAGCCTCTTGTAGGCAGCAAATTTCAATACGAGTGAGTTGAAATTTGGTCATCTGCTGCTGAGTTACCATGTCCTAACTAGTCCATATCGGGTGCTATACCCTTAAATTAATATTAGCTCTCATCGATAAATCGATCCTCAATCACACAAAACATTGGTCCTACTCAAGCTTCATAATTGCTATATAGCCCCCATATAAGCGACCCCCCTTATTTCAATTCTGGCTCTCTACGTACCGCTGCAAAAAGTCCAATATCCGCGTTCGTAATTATTGCAGACTTAACGATACATCTTTTTGCGTCTAGATATTTAGATATTAACCACGTTCATGGACTTTAGAATTTTAGGAAAACGATGTTAAGGAAGTTTAAAAGATACCCACAACCCCAAGTCAATTCGATTGTTGGTATGACAGTCCTTATCGCTAGAAGTTTCTACGCAATCCATGGTGGAGCGAGTACCAGGCGCGTATTATCACTTGTTACTACTTCTATAATTTTGCCCTGAATATTCGTTGTCTATGTCCACATTCTAACCAAAAATTCTACTTTTATTTTTCTGCCCAGTTCGATATACTTCATTGGCAGCACGAGTGGACGGTATATGTCGCTTTGTCCTTTGTTGTCAAACGGTTGCAAAATGCGGCCCACTGCGTTTAGCGCAACGCAATAGGTTGTCGGAATTTTTTAAAAAATTGCTAATCGTATTGCGGGTCTGCTCGATTCTGTCGCCGCATGCAATTTCTTCGGCAATCTTTTTTTTGGCCAGCTACTGCCGTCCATTCCGATTAAATTTTTCCGCATTTTTTCATTCTGAAAGTCTCAACTTCCTCAGAGTCATTTTTCATTAAATTTTTCAGTACCGCTATATTTTCATCCAAAAGAGAATGGACAATTTTTGCACATACAGTACGAAGCCTCTGTTTAACAATAATATCCCATTTAGACGAAAATCATATTTAACGAACGTCCAAATTCTTATACATTGAGTGGTCTAAATAACGGAAACAGTGACACAAAATTACGTTCGATTTAACGAACAGGCTTCTTATCTTAAGAAGAATAAACAACCCAACAACCAAAATCGAGCAATATGTTGACAGATTCGTGCAGAAATGGCTTAACGGTCCTTAGCGAAACAATGTCCACACAAATACGCCATTCCCCAAGATATTTAGAACCCTATGCCATTACAGTTTCGACTCCCGCTTTACTTGAAACTCGGTAAAAATGCAGCCAATATTCTAATATTTCAGATTATCACGAAGTCTTTGCTAAAGCGACTACGCGATAACCATGAAAAAAACTTCCAGTTAATTGCGAACTTCGGATAACTGAAAAAAGTTTCAGTACAAGCGGACGGAGCTCCGATATACACTGGGAAAAAAAAATCCACCTCAATTTTCAGTTAACCGAACTCATATCGACCAATAGCCGTTATGACATAAAAATAATAAAAAAACAAACGGTGTTTGATTCCGTCACAGGGATTTGTGTAGGAAAATTGAGAATTCTCATTTATTTGTGATTTAGGAGTGCATATTAAACCTGTTTGAACAGTGCCATCTTCATCTTTGAAATAAAGCGGTTCTCAATACGGGACGAAGAAAATGTACTCGTCTCTCAATAGCGACCGACACACCTGTGGCATTTATCACAAAGCGAAGCATTACCTAATGTGACGACAAACTCATTGAACACAAAAAAACTTCGTTCAGTAATCCGATTTTTTTCAGCTTAAGCGGAGTTCACTAAAAGCGGATAACTTAAAAATGAAATGGACAGAAAAACCAACTGGGGAATGCGATCATCTTCATTATCCGAGGTTTTTTCAGCTAAAGCGCAATGCGCTAAAGCGGAGTCGACTGTAAAAAATGCTTACGGAAAACACATGTTCAATGACGGTAACTATGGTGAAGTTAGGTCTAGATAGAGTGGCAGCTTCGCTACGGGAAATGGATGATACACCAACAGAACCGGTACCAGGACTACTCCCTGGTGTGAATCAGACCAGTCCCAGTTCTTGGCCGAAAGCGTATGGAAGGGACTGGGTCACTCTCAACACGGGCTTGTCCCATTGACGGACTAAATTTACAGCTGCAGGCCCACGCCTTGGACCCTCACTTTCCCAAAACTACACATGACCTGCGAAGAACTTAGTAGGACTTTTTACAGCCGTCCTCCATTTGAACCAAGTCTGGACAAACCCTTAGATAACCTCATATTCATTTTGATTCAAAATCCAAATGCCACACAGAAAGAAAAACTATTTGGACTATCGTTTGGCCCGATAGGTAAATGTTTCAGATCACAATAAAAATTTTAAAAAGTAAAACAGAGTATGGAAATCAGAATAAAATTATCGTGAAAACTTTCAAAAAGCTACGCATAAACTCGAGCCCACTCGTACTAGTCCTGTGACTAGGTCAGTTAGTGCGGAATATTTCGTAGGCATTCCCAGTTGACAGGTGGTGACTCCAGTTAATGAGTTGCTTACCCGATTGCATATATTTAGCTCAAAACATGGTTAGGGTTAGGTGGCCAGCCCCAGATATATCGCAGGCTCATTTAGATTATTCAGTCCCATCTGCTGCGATGCCACATTGAGCGTGAACTTCCTCTCTTATCACTTAGTTGCGCTCGGGCCCGACTTCCAATGCTTAAGCGCTCAATGCAAACATGGGACTCCTTCTTTACGTCCGAACGGCGTCTCCACATTCCGCCAGTGAAAACCACTCTTAAAAAGCTTTGAAACCCCTCAGAAATGTTAAAACACCAGGCATTACTGAGGTGGGATAACTCCACCGCTGACAACAACTATTTTGGGTGGTCCCGACGACCTTCGCGTGTATTCAAGGCCGGGGCATCCGCTACACCCATTGCACCACGGTGGCCTCCCTTAGGCTCCCAATAACTAAGGAACTCCGTCGTATTAAACAAGGAACCTCCGTCTTACTAACTGAAACGAGAAACTATGAAATTACACAGGAAATG
The DNA here is from genome assembly GCA_003123925.1 of Haematobia irritans. Taxonomy (NCBI): domain Eukaryota; kingdom Metazoa; phylum Arthropoda; class Insecta; order Diptera; family Muscidae; genus Haematobia; species Haematobia irritans. Next base: position 27,538 of record PGFW01011214.1, on the reverse strand, counting down.
TCAACAGTCATTACGCGAGAGGATAAACTACCACTGAAAAACTTTTTTGCCTGTGCTCGGTCGAAAACGCGCCAATGTAGCGTTATCTGAGAGTACATCTATGCCGAACAGAAGCAGCAGGGGTAATGTCATGTAGCAGACGTCTCTTAGCGAAGATGTTAACTCATGAACACTAACTAGCTGGCCCAACCCTTGAAACCGCGGACTGGAAACAACTGTAGGCAAATTCGCTCTAAGAAGTTAGACACAGCAAATCCTCCAACTCATGCGGTGCACTATACTAGGCCCCCCATAAACAGCGAGCCACTCCTCTTGCGGATCCTTCTTTTCCCAATCTAACCTCACACCTACATATATCAACGTTCATAACAGGGTCTTTTTGTACAGGATTTATTAAAGCAAGTTAAGGTGTCCTAACCTGTGGTTATCCTATGTCAAAAATTAGAATTTCCTTCACTCATCTGCGTACCAAAAAGTACGACTTTTTACTAAAATTAAGCCACTTTCAATATTCCCATTCAAATTTAACGACATTTTTGCTAAAATAACGAAAGGGCCTGGACGAACTACTTATCGTTCGTTAAACACGAGGCTTCTACCTGGTACTATTCTGATTTGTACAGCAGTAGCTCCCGTATTATATCTTTTCGCCCGATACTACCACCAAAAAGGTATAATTTACTTTCGCCTGTTACGCTGAAAAATTTTGCGCAAAAGAGAGTAGATTTATCAATCTTAACTGTGTATACTTAAGTTTGAATTAGAAATCGGTTCAGACTTTAGATATATCCACCCATACTATAGCTTTCGCCAAAAGTTGTGTAGTTTATACGCTACACAAATTGGGCCCCCGCCCGACTATTAGACTTTCCTCTTCCTATTTCAGTATATATTTAGACATTAAAATCTTTAGGTTTCAGAACCTCATTTTTTAGATATGAGCTAAATATATAAAAAACAATTGGACTCACGCCAACCCTACATATTTTATACTTTGCTAGCGCAATGTACCAAATTTCACCACGTACCAAGAAATTTGGTACGTGGAGAGAAATTCGTTGTGTTTTCCATGGAAGGAAGTGAAAAAGCCAAATGGCACATATTTAAAGTCTTTCTGAGATGAAATTTTTAATTTTATTCCAGTTGTTTATTTTATTTTCTTTTTTGCGTTATTTCATGGTTCATTATTTAATTTTTTATTTAAAATTACCAAATAGCTTATTTTATTTATTTAGACTATCTAACAGAAATTCAGCGGAAATAAAATAATTTCTGGGTACTTTTTTTTGATTAATTTAAACAAATTATCGTTGTACATGCCCAACTCTGAAATTATCCTACTCTGTAAAACAATGTCGTCAAATGTCACTTAGCGTTAATCAATTCTTGCTTTGCATTATCTATGATTATATCTTTGCGCCATTTTAATATATCAAATGGAAAATGATACGGAAAAATTCTCGTGCAAAATGTAATGAATAAATTTCAATAACATTCATGGAAATAAATCTCTAAAGAAATAAAGATTAAACACAGGCACAATTGTAGTCTTTAGATTATGAGATCACTGAAAGAAACACAGACACGTGTCTTGAATTTTTAATTAATTATTTGCTAGTTTTTCCCCCATATGGAAACCTATTCGGATACACACACATATACGTATATATGCAGAGAAAGTATTGTAAATAGCAATTATTTATATCAACTTGTTAAATAATTATATAATTTTTGGATGCAAGTTTTAAAATATAAAACGATTTCATATTAATATTGACAAAATTTTTTAAAACTTGTAAAATTCAAAAATTATCGCAAAAATTTTGTATAAGAAAGAAATTTTGTAAAAATTTAATATACGAACATAACATTTTTTAATAACTTTTTATAGAAATAAAATTTGACAAAAGTTTTTATATAGAAATAAAATTTGCATAGACTTTCTCATAAGAAATAAAACTTTGACAAAATATTCTATAGAAAATAAAAATTTGATCAAAATTTTCTATCGAAGTAAATTTGGATAAAATTTTCTTATAGAGGTATTTTTCGCAAAAATTTTATTCTAATGCGAAATTTGCTCAAAATTGTTATTTCTATAAAAAATTTTGTTAAAATTTATTTTATATGTAAATTTATGAAAACTTTGTATTTCTAGAGAGAAATTTGCAAAAAGTTTGATTTCATATAAAGATTTTGTCAACAATTGTATTTTCTTATAGAAAATTTTGTCAAAAATTTTATTTCTATTTAATGAAATTTTGTTCAAAGTTTACTTCTATAGAAAATTTGTCAATTTTTTTTTTTTCAATAGGAAATTTCGTCACAATTGTAATGTATTTGAAACCACATTTTGTCAAAATTCATTTCTATAGAATAAATTTCGTCAACATTTTTATTGTATGGCAAATTTTGTTAAAATTTTATATTTAATGGAAAATTTATTCAAAATTTTATTTTTATGGAACGATTTTTCATAAACTTTATTTCTTAATGAAAATTTATCAATTTTTTTTATTTTTCTATAAAAATTTCGTCATATTTAATTTATGGACAATTTGTTTGAAATCTACATGATTATAGAAAATTTTGTCATATGTATAAAAAATAAACATTTGATAAAATTTTTCTATCAAGTAAAATTTTGACAAAATTTTCTAATAGAGAGATGTTCTCGCAAAAATTTTAGTTCTATTGGAAATTTTGTCAAAATTTTATTTTTATAAAAAATTTTGTTAAAATTTTATTTCTATAGTAAATGTATGAAAACTTGTATTTCTAGAGAAAAATTTGTCAAAATTTGATTTCTATATAAAATTTTGTCAACATTTTATTTCTATAGAAAATTTTGTCAAAGTTTTATATTTTGTCAAAAGTTTATTTCTATAGAAAATTTTGTCAATTTTTTTTTTCAATAGGAAATTTCGTCACAATTTAATTGTATGGACAATTTAGTAAAAATTTCATTTCTATAGAAAAATTTGTCAACATTTTATTTGTATGGCAAATTTTGTTAAAATTTTATATTTATGGAAAATTTTTTAAAAATTTTATTTTTATGGAAAATTTTGTCACAACTTTATTTCTAATGAAAAATGTGTCAAAATTTTATTTCTATAGAAAATTTTTTCAATATTTTATTTCTATATAAAATTTTATCAATTTTTTATTTTTCTATAGAAAATTTCGTCATAATTTAATTGTATGGACAATTTTGTGAAAATTACATGACTATAGAAAATTTTGTCATCATTTTATTTGTATGGAAAATGTTGATAAAAGTTTATATTTATGGAAAATTTTTTCAAAATTTTATTTTTATGGAAAATTTTGTCAAAAAAAATTTAGTCGACAGAAAATTTTGTCACAATTTTATTTTTAAAGAAAATGTTTAAAATTTTTTTACTATAGAAAATTTCGTCAAAATTTAATTGTATGGACAATTTTGTTAAAATTACTTTTCTATAGAAAATTTTGTCAACATTTTATTTGAAAATTTTGTCAACATTTTTATTTGAAAAATTTTGTCAAAAATTATATTATAAATTTTATGTCAAAATTTTATTTCTGGATAAAATTTTGTCAAAATTTTATTTCTGTATAAAATTTTGTCCAAATTATATTTCTAAATACAATTTTTGCAAAAATTTTAATTCTATGGAAAATTTTGTCAAAATTTTATTTTTATAGAAAATTGTGTCAAAATTTTATTTGTATAGATTTTTTTTCTATAGAAATTGTTGTCAAACTTTATTCCTATAGAAGATTTTGTCAAAACTTTATTTCAGACAAAAATTTTCCAAAGTTTTATTTCTAGAGCAAAATTTATCAAAATTTAATTAGAATTACGAAGCAATGAACTTGTTCATAAGAGAGTATATTTACAATTATAATTATTTGCTAGTTTCCCCCCATATGGAAACCTATTCGGATACACACTCACACACATACGAATATACATAGAAAGTATTATAAATAGCAATTATTTATATTAACTTGTTAACTAATTATACATTTTCCGGATGAAAGTTTAAAATATATATCGCTTTTCACATAATTTTTTAAACTTTAAAATTAAAAATTATGCAAAAATTTTGTATGAGAAGAAAATTTTGTAAAAATTTTATATAGAAATACAGTTTTGCATATTTTGTAAAATTTTTATTTCTATAGAATATTTTTGTCAAAATTTTATTTTCTACTAGAAAAATTTGTCAAAAATTTATTTTCTATATAAAATTTTCGCGAAATTTTTTTTCTATAATAAAATTTCGTTTGGACCATAAATTTGTAATTCTATCGAAAATTTTTGTCATAATTTGATTTCTATGAAAATTTTGTCAAAATTTTATTTCTTATAGAAAATTTGGCAAAAATTTATTTCTATAGAAAAATTTTGTCAAAATTTAATTTCTATAGAAAATGTTTTGCAAAATTTGACTTCGATAGAAAAATTTTGTCAAATTTTTTTTCTATATAAAATTCTATAAAAAATTTTGTAAAATTTTATTTCTATAGAAAAATTTTGTCAAAAATTTATTTCTATAAAAAATTTGCTTAAATTATTTCTATGAAAATTTTTGAAAATTTTTTCTATAAAAAATTTTGTCAAAATTGTCTTCATTACAAAATTTTGTCAAATTTTTATTTTTCTATAAAATTTTGTCAAAATTTTATTTCTATATAAAATTTTGTCAACAATTTTATTTCTACAAATTTTGACAAATTTATTTCTATAAAAATGTTTGGCAAAATATTTATTCTATAGAACAATGTTTGTCAAGAAATTTTATTTCTATAGAAAATTTTGTCAAAAATGTTATTTTCTATAGAAAATTTTGTCAAAATTTTATTTTCATAGAAAGTTATTGCAAAACTGTATTTCTATATAAAATTTTTACAAAATTTTCTTCTCATACAAAATTTTTGCATAATTTTAATTTTAAAGTTTAAAAAATTATAATGAAAAGAATTATAGAAAGTTTATGTTGAAAAGCTTTATCCATTATCATCCGAAAATTGTAATTATTTTAAACAAGTTAATATAAATAATTGCTTATTTATAATACTTTCTATGTATATCGTATGTGGTGTGTTGTATCCGAATAGTTTCCATATGGGGAAAACTTAGCAAATAATTATAATTGTCTAAATATACTCTTTTATACAAGTTCATGTTCTTAATTCTAATTAAATTTTGATAAATTTTTCTCTAGAAATAAAAATTTGGAAAATTTGCTTCAGAATAAATTTTGAAAAACTTCTATAGGAATAAATTTGACAACAATTTCTATAGAAAAAAAATCTTATACAAATAAAAATTTTGACACAATTTTCTATAAAAATAAAATTTGACAAAAAATTTCTATAGAATTAAATTTTTGCAAAAATTGTATTTAGAATATACAATTTTGACAAAATTTATCCAGAAATAAAATTTAAACAAAATTTACCATAAAAATAAAATTTTACAAAATTTTCATAAATAAACATTTTGACAAAATTTTCATGCACAATAAAATGTGACAAAATTTTTCTATAGAAAGTTAATTTTTTTGCCATACAACTAAAATTTTGACGAAATTTTCATATAAAAAAAATTTAAACATTTTTTAAAAATAAAATTGTGGCAAAATTTTCTGCGACTAAATTTTTTTCTTGACAAATATTTTCCTAAAAATAAAAAATTTTTTAAAAAAAATTCAAAAATAAACATTTTACAAACATTTTCATACAAATAAAAATGATGACAAAATTTCCTGTAGTCATGTAATTTCACAAAATTGTTCCATTACAATTAAAATTGATGACGAAATTTTCTAATAGAAAAAAAAAAAAATTGATAAAATTTATAATAAAAAAAAATTGAAAATTTTGATAGAAATAAATTTGCACTTTTTCATTAGAAATAAAGTTCTTGACAAAATTTTTCATAAAAAATAAAAAATTTGTAAAAAATTTGTCCATTTTAAATTAAAATTTAACAAAATTGCTCCATAAAATGTTAAAATTTTTTAATGACAATTACTTAATTGTCCACTAAATAATTGTGACAAAATCTTTGAAAAAAAAAATTTTCAAGAATAATTTGCAAATATATTAAACTTTACAAATTCATATAGGAAATAATATGTTGACAAAATTTTATATAGAAATCAAATTTTTGACAATTTCTTCTCTAGAAATTACCAAGTTTTCATAATTTACTAATAGATAACTAAATATTTTAACAAAATTTGTTTATAAAATTAAAATTGTTGACAAAATTTCCAATAGAACCAATTTTGCGAAAATCTTCTATGAAAAATTTCTTGCTAATTCCAAAATATTTACATTCGATAGAAAATTTTTATCAAATGTTTATTATTTCTATAATATGGACAAAATTTTCTATAATCATGTATTAAGTTCACAAAAAAAATTAAATATGACTTAATTTCTATAGGAAATTAAAAAAAAATTGAATAAAATTTCTAAGTAGAAATAAAGAATACTTGCAAAAAATTTTCATAGAAATAAAATTTTTGACATAAATTTTCAATTAGAAATAAAGTTTAACAAATTTTCCATAAAAATAACAAATTTTGAAAAAAATTCCATATATATTAAAATTTTAACAAAATTTGCCATAAAGGGTGATACGGTCAAAATTTTCCCGTCCAAAAGGCGAAAACGCGTGTGTAAATCGGTGAAATTCATTTTATGGGGTAAAAAATCAATTCAAATTTCTCCTTTTCAAGTTAAATTACTATAAAATCAGGAAAGATTATTCAGTTAGGCTTTTGCTTTCCAAATCCGGAATTGCCGGCCTCACTGCTTGACACCTTGCCATCAGATTTTGTACAAAGCCACCTTGTTCCACCTTCTTCGCCGCAGAAAGCCAGTTTGCCTTGAACTGCTGCTCGTCCCTAGCAGATTTTTTTGTCTTCTTAGGTTTCCGCTTGACAATAGCCAGCTAGTTTCTCAATTGGGCGGAGCTCTGCGTGTTTTTTTTGCGAGGGGGGGGAAAGGTTCTGGTCCTTGGGAACACCTGCACGTTGTTGACGGTCGTACCACTCCAGCCTTTTACCGTTTAATGGCAAGAGACGCCAAATCCGGCCAAAACATTACGGAACAATCCGTGTTTCTTCAGGAAATGGTCAGCCAGACGTTTATTCAAACACTCTTTCACGTAAATTTCTTGGTTGACAGTCCGGAAATGCTATGAACAAATACTGCTTTTCAAAGCCACAGGGTTACAGATGGCTGCAAACCAGATATTTCTTTGCGAACTTTTATAGTTTTATGCTGCTATGAAAATTATCTGCTTACCTTATCCCACTTCCTTTGACCGTATTAAAACTCCCTGTCCCGGAAAGCTGCTTGTAGTCGGCCTTTTGACGTAGGTTTCGTCGCTCCATTACCACGCATGTTCAAACTTCCGTCAGCATCGGTCGTGCTACAGGCCTCCGGATCGAGCTTTGGCCGATCGTATTGTTTTATCATCGCGATTTGGCAGTCGCCTACCTTCTTGTAGAGTCGATAGTGCCGCGTTCCGCTTTTTTGGCCTCGATGCACGGTTGTAGACGCATACACCCAGCTTATTTCGGTATCTCGGACGAGAGCAGGTTAGGTTTCGCTTAGAAACTACGGAACTGCTCTTTGTTCGTCCTCAGCGGCTTCCGGTTTTTTTCGATTTCCCCCCGATCCAGACGTTCCTGGCTGTCGACCACGTTCCCCAAACACATTCCAAATCACATTTTGTAACGCGTCATGATTTTGGCCCAACTTTTAGCGATTTTGCCAGCTTTGCGTGCCGAGTAGCTCGGATTCGCGTATATGCGACAAAAATTTTGATATCGCTGCCTCTCCTTGAAATTGGACGCATTTGGAAAAAGCTGAAGAATTGAATTTCCCAAAATCAAAATAGGAGTAACAATTCACACACACACACCTGTCAAAATGAGGTGTTCAGGTTTTTTTAAAGCAAAATGAAAAGAAATACGTCAAGTTTAATTGAAACCAAATTTGCCATCGTATCACCCGTTTACAAATAAAAATGTTGACAAAATTTTTCATAGAAAATGAAATTTTGACATAATTGTCCATACAACTAAAATTGTGACGAAGTTTCCTATTGAAAAAAAAATTGACAAAATTTTCTATAAAATAAATTTCACAAATTCAATAGAAATAATTTTGACAAAATTTTCTATAGAAATAAAAATGTTGACAAAATTTTATATAGAAGTCAAATTTTGACAAATTTCTCTCTAGAAATACAAGTTTTCATAAATTTACTATAGAAATAAAATCTTTAACAGACAATTGTAATAGAAATAAAATTTTGACAAAATTTCCAATAGAATTTAAAATTTTGCCAAAGAAACATCTCTCTAATTAGAAACTTTATCAACTATTTTACGTTCATAAGAAAATTTTTATCAAATTTTATTTCTATAGAATATTTTTTGTCAAAATTTTATTTCTATAAAAGCCTATGCCAAAATTTTTATTTCTATACTAAAATTTAGTCAAGATTTATTTCTACAGAAAGTTATTTAAAAAATTTATTTCGTATATAAGATTTTTTTCTGTCTTAGTACAAAATTTTGCATAAATTTTAATTTTAAAGTGTTGAAAAATTTGTCCAATATTATATGAAAATTCGTTTTTTATATTTTAAACTTTTCTTCTCAGAAAAATTTATATATCCTTAAAACAAGCTTGATATGAATAAATTGCAATTTACCAAATTTGTCTCTGCATATATACGGTATATTGTGTGTGTGTGTTATCGAATATGGTTTCCATTATGGGGCGCGAAAACTATGCAAATAATCTAATTAAAAATTCAAGACACGCGCTGTCTGTGTTTCTGTTCAAGTATCTCATAATCTAAGGACTACATTGTGCCTGTGTTTACATCGTTATTCTCTTTAGAGATTTATTTCCATGAATGCAAAAAATAATTCAATTACAGTTTGCACGAGAATTTTCCGCCTATTTTCCAAAATATATTAAAGAATCGGCGCAAAGATGATAATCATAGATAATGCAAAGCAAGACATTGATTAACCGCTAAATACATTTGATGACATTGTGTTTACAGAGTTAGGATTAATTCAAGTTGGGCATGCTGTACAATGATTAATGTTTAATTTAATTTAAAAAAAAAAAGCTATCCAGAAGTTATTTTATTTCCGCTGAATATTCTTTTAGATAAGCGCCTAAATAAATAAAATAATGCTATTTGGCAATTTTAAAGGATTTAAAAATTAAATAACGAACCCATGAAATGATCGCAAAAAGAAAGTAATATAAAACAATTTAAAAATAAAATTAAAAATTTCATCTCAGAAAGGCTTTTTAAATATGTGCCGTATGGCTTTTCACTTCCTTCCTATGGACACACAACGAAATTTCTTCTTTAAAAATTTGTGTTTTGCGTGCTTGATTCTAGCTTTCGGGCACTTACATGGATACAAAGACGAAATTTATAAGTGAGGTATTATAAGTGAGGGCAATATGTTTGCAATACCCAGAAGGAGACGAAGATAGATACATGCATTGTCTTGATAATATTTGCGAATAGTCGGCCCCTGATGCGCATCTAGCCATTGTTCGCCGGTCTTGTACTGTGATCACTATTTTTTTTTTGCAGCTAGTCCATTCCGGATAATTTTTTCCGCGTTCCTCTGAAAGTTCAATGTCTCGATTCATTTTCATGATTACAATTTTCAGTGCCGTTATTTTTCGTCCAAAAGAGGAAAGTGACAAACAATTTTTGGCACATATGATTTATTTTTTACAATCCTCGACTCATTTTTCAATTAAATTTAATTCCGAGTACCGTTATTCGTCAAAAGAAAAATGAAACAATTTTGCACATTATATTTATTTTACAGAGGTAGCTCCCGATATATCTTTCGCCCGATATACCAAAAAGTTAGTTTGACTTCGTCGTTACGCTGAAATTTTTGCATAAGAGAGTAGAATTATCAATCTAACTGTGTATTACTAAGTCGTTAGATTGAAATCGCTTCAGATTCCTAGACTATAGCTCCCATATATAGCTTTTCGCCCAACAGTTGACTTTAGACTTTACTTGTCCGTATTCAGTATTTATTTTAGTACATTATATATTGCCTAGAACCTATTTTGTAGATTGCGAGCTAATTATATAAAAACATTGGCGACTCACGCAACTCTACATATTAATAACTTTGGCATAGCGATCAGCAAATTAATTCATCAATTAAATCTACTTAAAAATTCCAATTAAATCGGACCTTACCTACGCAGCATTTACATGCATAGTGTACATATATGTAACATCCACCCATAACTTCTAATATCAAAGCTTTGCTAACCCTCTTTCCTAACCCCCTGCAACCAACACTAATAAACGCCAAAAACGCATTCAATCCATTAGATCTGTTGCATTTCAAAGCTAAATTGCACACAAACTCATAAATTGGCCAAATGCTATCAAGTATGTCACCTCATAAATTCGATCATAGCCGAAATACGGTTTCGCTTATAAAGCGGTGTGCGTGCAGGCGTCAGTAACAAGATTCAATCGCCTAACAAGCAGAAAACCATCAAGAAATGTAAGTACCGTACATGCAGCGTACTATGTATGTATGTAGGCTTTGTCATCTCATCTAGAGATAGTTACCATCCCAGAAGGAGAACAGCAACTCAGTCAATCAGTCACGTTTACCATAGTATATTAAGCACACTACACACAAGCATTGCTTAACAGTGCCAGTAGCCAATACAAAAAGCTTTGGCAGAGCAGCAGCCATCCACAACAAAATCTTCTCTCTGT
>PGFW01011212.1:7702-18221 GCA_003123925.1 Haematobia irritans | reverse complement strand
TACTGTTCTGTTTTCGATAATCAGCCATAATCTTAACACCGACGCTGTTTCCGAAATATCATCATAATGCCAAGTTTTGTTTCAACTATAATTTCTCCATTCAAAAATTTATATGAAAATATATTTTTTTGATATTTCAACCATAATGAATTTAAGGCAGTACGTTTGACCAGTGTTTCCAGTATTTATCTGGCCCTTCTCCCTAATTTAATTTCTATAGAAATTTTTGTATACTTAAAAATTTTATTTTTTTATGGAAATTTTTTTCAACTCTTATTTCAATAGAAAATTTTTGTTCAAAATTTTTATTATACCTCCACCAATAGGATTAGGGGGTATATTTACATTTTGTCATTTCCGTTTGTAACACATCGAAATATTGTTTCTAAGACCCCATAAAGTATATATATTCTGGGTCGTGTTGAAATTTCTGAGTCTTGATCTGAGCATGTCCGTCGGTCCGTCGCGTCTGTTGAAATCACGGCTAACTTCCGCAGACCGAAACAAGCTATCGACTTGAAACTTGGCACAATAGTTGTTATTGATGTTAGGTCGGATGGGTATGCCAAAATGGGCCATATCGACCGTCAACTTTTACGTATAGCCCCCCATATAAACGGACCCCCAAATTTTGGTTTTGTGATTGCTCTAAGGCAAGCAATTTTCATCGATCCGGCTTGAGATTCGTTACATTGGTGATTAGTATATGGTCTTCTAACAACCACGCAAAATTCCGGTCCATAATCGGTAAAGCAGAGAATGAAAGGCCGAAACCATTTTGTCGGCGCGGCTAACCACTAAATATTTGCCTCCGGCGGGCGGCGGCTTGACGCTAAGCCGGATAATAAAATTGTGCGTCCTAGTTCCGGCTCCCCCGGCTCGCAAAATTATCATTATAAATCTATTTTGAAGTTTTCGAATTGTAATGCAGATTAGTTGTACAACAATCTTACAATCAAATTTACATTTCATTCAAATTTTTTGATGCCTTAAAATTTTTGCTAAACTATTGATAGCAACTTGAAATTAATTTACTGAAAGTGGAAAGTTCAAAATTTTGGCAAAAACTATAAAACAAATATTATTTAAATTATTTCTGATATAAATCAAATTTTTAGATTAATGGCGGCTAAATTTGATGAGATCGAGTCGACATATTCGGCGTGGGTCGACTCGCCTTAAAACGGCCGTCGGCGACGGCTCTATAAAATCGGGGGCGCGACTCGACGGCTTCATTCTCTGCGGTAAAGCCCATATCAACGGACCCCCAAATATGAGCTGCGATTGTTCAAAGGAGAGGCAATTGCATCCGATCGGCTGAAATTTGGTACATGATGTTAGTATATCGTCTCTAATCACCACGCAAAAAATTGGTACACATCGACCAATAATTAATATATAAGCCCCATATAAGACGACCCCGCAGATTGACCTCCGGAGCTCTGTAGAGGAGCCAAAAATTTCATCCGATCGATTTGAAATTTGGTACGTCGTGTATAGTATATGGTCATTAACAACCATGCAAAGAATTGGTTCCATATTCGCCGCTCCAATAATTATATATAGCCCCATTATAAATCGATCCCAGATTTGTCCTCCGAGGCCTCTTGCGGTATTAAATTCATCCGAACCGGTTTCAATTTTGAACATGTGTAGAATGTGGTCTCTAACAAACACGCAAGAATTGGTCCATATCGGTCCATAATTAATTATATAGCCCACATATAACCGTTCCCAGATTGATCTCCGGAGCCTCTGGAGGAGCAAAATTCATCCGAATCCTGGTTGAATAATTGAAATTTGCAACGTCGGTGTTAGTATAAGGCCGCTAGATTCCATGCCAAAATTGTGTTCATATCGGTCTTATAGTTATATCATAGGTTCATTAATCATGGTTGCGCACTCTGTCAATGTTCATTTCTGTAGAAATTGATTTTTTGTCAAAGTTTATCTCATATAAAATTTTCTTTCAACATTTGTATTTTTCTATAGACAATTTCGTAAAGCAGTTTTGTTTCTATAGAAAATTTTGCCAAAATGTTTATTTTATAGAAAACATTGTCAAAAATTTTATTTTATAGACAATTTATTCAAAATTTATTAATATACGAAATTTGTCAAAATTTTATTTCTAATACGAAAATTTTGTCAAAATTTATTTCTATAGAAAATTTATGTGTCAAAATTTTATTTCTCTAGAAATTTCTGACAAAATTTTAATTTCTATAGGAATTTTTTCAAAATGTTAGTTCCTATAGAAATTTTGTCAAAATTTGTTACTTCTATAGAAAATGTTGTCAACATTTTTTATTTTGTCAAAATTTTATTTCTATAGAAAAATTTTTTCTGTCAAAATTTACCTCTATAGTTAAAGTTTGTAAAATTTTATTTCTATTGTAAATTTGTCAAAATTTAAATTTCTATAGAAAATGTTGTCAAATTTATTTCTTAATAGAAAATTTGTCAGAAATTTGTTACAATAGAAATTTTGTCTAAATTTTGTTTCAAAAAAAATTTTCTGTCAAGATTTGTATTTCTATAGAATTTTTTGTTGTTTTTGATTCAGCTTAAAACCATCGCATTGACTATACTAAAGTGTAGCTTAAACCAATAAGAGCGAAAAGAACGTTGTCAAATTTATTTGAGGCAGAGGCCCTATAGACTGCAAGATAGATGAGATGACGCACTTTTCGGATTTTAACCACATTCCTCAATCAGCAATCTCTATTTTAGCAGTCAAAACTATCAACCAATTATCAGGTAAATTCAGACAGCAATAAACAAGGGAAACCACACTTGAACCTTCGCGGAAAAAAAGGTTTATGATAGCAGGCTTATGCCCAAATCAATATCAATTTGTACTTTTGAAATTTTTCAAATGTTAACGGAAAATTTTCCCATTTGTTTAGAAATGCATTTATCTTTTTATAGTTGAAAAGTTTATTCTATTAGATATAATTCATTTTAATAAAAAATTTGGCAAATCATTTCTTAATTTATACAAAAGTTTTACACTTTCCTTTGTAAAGAAATTGTCAAAATTATTGCTTTCATAGAATTTTCAAGTTTTATATAGAAATTCTAATTTTATTTCTATAGAAAATTTGGTCAAAATTTCATTTCTATATAAAATGTTGGTCAATCTAAATTCTTGTATTCTATAGAAATTAAATTTTTCTTAATGTTGTCAAATTTTTTAATAATAATTGTCATTTTTACCGAAAATTTTGTCAAAATTTTATTTCTTCAATAGAAAATTTTGTCATAATTTTATTCTTAGAAAATTTGTAAAATTTGTTATTTGCTTACCAAAATGTTCTATCAAATTTATTTCTATAGAAAATTTTGTCAAAATTTTTTCTATAGAAAATTTTGTAAAAATTTATTTCTATGAAAATTTGTAAAAATTTTATTTCTATTGAAAATTTTATCAAAATGTTATTTCTATAAAAAATTTTGTCAAAATGAAAGTAATAAAATTGGGCAGATAGCTAAATATGAAGGTAAACCATCTTCAGAATTTATATATTTATGGGATATAGTGTCCAAAAAGCGATGAACACTAATGAGAGGGCAACATTTAGTCCTAGTCCTACATGTCCAATGTTTAGCGTAACTGATTAAATTAATAATTTAGCACTTGGGTCTCAAATAAATCCTGTGTTACGTTCTAGTTCAAATTCTTCATTTGCATCCTTTTGTATCTTTTTTTAAAATTGAGAAAAAAGAAAAAACAGAATTTCATGAAAATCATTATTGCAAACCGAGTTATTTACTGAAGGATTTCGAAAAAATCCCAATAAAAATCCCCAAATTTATGGAAATTCCCCACCAAATCCCAACGTCCTCAACTCGAACATTTCGTCCCCATCCACAACAAAATATTCCCAATACTGGCAACTCTACGTCTGACACTACGATTATGGTGATGTGAATTGGGCTTCAATCAGTTACCAATGACATCTGTTTTAAAATAAGCTTAACCACATACGATCCCCATTTTCACCATACAGATCAACCCTTAATCAATTTTTGTACAAAACTCAAATATACATTGACACATACCCCACATCACAGGGAACACATCACCTTCATCCAGACGTTACATACAAATTCATCCCTTTTTATATATGTAATTGTTTTTTTTGGAAATCCTATGATATTTGATTTCTCTTCACCACATGCCCAAAGTCACGTTTTATTTGGGATCCTTTTGGTTAGTTTTTTTTTTCATTTCATAGAACATCAATATATGTCCAAGTGTTAGTCGAAAACATTTCCTCGGACCATTAAACGACGCAAAAGGGAGGGTAAATTGGCAACCGAAAATCAACAACACTAAAAAGACAGATACATAAGTTCTTTTTAAAACAATTGGCTGATTAAGGCTGAATATAAGAGGTTTTGAATTAGGCCCACTGCCATTTAAAGTCACTTGTTCGCAATAAAAGATACTTTTGGCATGAATGAAAGAAAACCTAATCAATTGTGACATATGTTGCAATGTGAATTACATTTACATTATAATTATAATAATTTTGAGCTCAATACTAAGTTGACCTAAATAACAGAAATAAATAATGATCTTTTTTATTATTTATACCCTCCAGCCATAGGAGGGGGTATATTAACTTTGTCATTCGTTTGTAACACATCGAATATTGCTATAGACCCATAAGTATATGTATTCTGGGTCGTGGTGAAATTCTGAGTCGATCTAAGCGTGTCCGTCCGTCCGTCTGTTGAAATCACGGTAACTTACGAACGAAACAAGCTATCGACTTGAAATTTGGCACAAGTAGTTGTTATTGATGTAGGTCAGATGGTATTGCAAATTGGCCATATTGCAATGGCCCACTTTTACGCATAGCCCCCATATAAACCGATCCCCAGATTTTGCTTTCGGAGCCTCAAAGAGAAGCAAATTTCATCCGATCCGGCTGAAATTTTGTACATGGTGTTGGTATATGGTCTCTAACAACCATGCAAAAATTGGTTCACATCGGTTCATAATTATATATAGCCCCCATATAAACCGATCCCCACATTTGGTTTGCGGAGTCTCTAAGAGAAACAAATTTCATCCAATACAGTTGTAATTTGGAACATGGTGTTAGTATATGATCTTTAACAACCGTGCTAGAATTGGTCAATATCGGTCCATAATTATATATAGCCCCCATATAAACCGTTCTCCAGATTTTACCTCCGGAGCCTCTTGGAGGAGCAAAATTCATCCGATCCGGTTCAAATTTGGAACGTGGCCGCTAACAAACATACCAAAATTGGTCCATATTGGTCTATAGTTATATATAGCCGATCTCCAATCACACAAAAATGGTCCATATCGCGTTCATAATCATGTGGTGCACTCGAGCCAAAAAATAATCTACCAAAATTTTATTTCTATGAAAATTTTTGTACAAATTTAATTTCTATAGAAAATTTTGTCAAAAATTTATTTCTATAGAAAATTTTGTTAAAATTTTATTCGGCTCATAATCATGGTTGCCACTCGAAATAAAATTGCGACGACATTTTTTATAGAAATAAAATTCGACAACATTTTCTATAGAATAAAATTTTGACAATATTTTCTCTAGAAATAAAATTTTGACAAATTTTTCTATTGAAACCAATTTTTGACAATAATTTCTTTAGAAATAAAATTTGACAAAATTTTATTTAATAAAAATTTTGCCAAAATTTTCTATTTAGAAAATAAAATTTTGCAAAATTTTCTATAGAGCGTAAAAATGATAACACACATTTATCTATAGAAATAAAAATGCTGACAAAATTTTCTATAGAAATAAAAATTGTGGCAAAATTTTCTTATAGAAAACAAATTTTTAACATATTTTCATTAAAAAAAATTTTGACAAAATTTTCTATAGAAATAAAATTTTCTATAGAGTAAAATGATGAAACAATTTTCTATAGAAATAAAATTGGGCAAATTTTTCTATAGAAAACAATATTTTGAAAATTTCTTCTATAGAAAAAATTTGACAACATTTTTCTATAGGAAATAAAACTTGACAAACTTTCTATAGAAAAAAAGTTTTTTTGACAAAAATTTTCCTACAGAAATAAAATTTTGACAAAATTTTTTTTTAGAAATAAAACTGTTACACATTTTTCTATAGCAAATAAATTTTTTACAAAATTTGCTAAAGAATTGCAATAGACAACAATTATTGCATAGAAATAAATTTTCACAATATTTTCTTTTAGAAATAAAATATTATGACAAAATTTTCTATGGAAATAAATTTTTTACAAATTTCTTATAGAAAAAAAAAAATTGATAAAATTTTTAACAATCATGAAATTTTTAACAAAATTTTCCACTGGAATAAAATTTGACAAAATTTTCGTATATAAAATTAATTTTGACGGATATCTTCTTTAAAATTGAAAAAAAAAATTTCTATAGAAAGTAAAATTGACAACATTTTCTATAGAAATAATTTTTACAAAATTTGCTTAAGAAATGCAATTTTGGTAACAATATTTGTTATAGAAAATAAAGGTTGACAAAATCTTCCTTTAGAAATAAAAGTTTGACAAAATTTTTCTATAGAAATTAAAATTTTGACCAAAATTTTTCTTACGGAAATAAAATTTTGGACAAAATTTTCTATTAGAAAAAAAAAATTGATTAAAATTTCCCCTAGAAATGGGAATTTTTTTTTAACAAAATTTTTCTATAGCAAATAAATTTTGACAACCATTTTTTATAAAGTTTTAAAGTTTTGACGGACATTTATTCTATTACAAATTGAAAAAAATTTTCTTAATAGAAATTAAAATGTTGACCAAATATTTCTATAGAAATAAAATATTGACAAAATTTCTATAGAAATAAAAATTTGACAAATATTCTATAGAAAATAAAATTTTGACAAAATTTTTCTATGTGGAAATAAAAATTTTGAACAAAATTCTCTATAGAAATAAACTTTGGTACAATTTTCGATAGAAATAAATTTGTTTCTATAGAAATAAAATTTTGACGAAATTTTTTATTAAAATAAAGTCCTTAGGGCAACATCTTCTTTTTGAAAAAGCGTTAATAAAATTTGTTACACGAAATTTTCTAAGAAATAAAAGTTTGACAAAATTTCTCTATACGAAAAAAATTTGTACAAAATTTCTATAAAGAAAAAATTACAAAATTTGTTATAGAAATAAAACTGTTGCTACATATTTTCTATAGCCAAATAAAAAATTTGACAAAAATTTTCTATAGATAATGAATCTTGACAAAAATTTTCAGCAGAATGAAATTTTGACAAAATTTCCTTAACAAAAATAAATTTTTTTTACCAAATTCCTATAGAAAATACAATGTGATCAAAATTTTTACAGGAGAAATAAAATTGTTCGATAACATGTTAGCATGCTCACCGCCTTGCATACGCAAGGTCGTCGGTTCGATTCCTGCTTCGAATCCGAACACCAAAAGTTTTATCAGCGGTGGATTATCCCACCTCAGTAAGCTGGTGACATTTTTGAGGTTTCCAAAAGCATTCTCTAAGTTGGTTTCACTGCGCAATGTGGAACGCCCGTTCGACTCGGCTATAAAAAAGGAGGTCCCTTATCATTGAGCTTAACATGGATCGGGCAGCACTCAGTTGATAGAGAAAAGTTCACCACTTTGTATCACAAATGGACTGAATAGTCTAAGTGAGCCTGATACACGGGCTTGCCCACATAACCATAACTAACCTAACCTAACCTAACCTAACTAACTAACCTTAACCTAACATTTTCTAGAAATAGAATTTTGACACAAAACTTTTTATAGAAAGAAAATTTTGACAAAATTTTCTATAGATATAAAACTGTGACAAGATTTTCTATAGAAATAAAATTTGGACACAATTTTCTATAGAAATTAAATGTTGACAAAAATTTCTATAGAAATAAAATTGTGCCGGGTAACATAGGAAATTGTAACTTAGCAACGCCTTTACAGGTTGATGAGTTACCAGCCGGTAGAAGTTTTGCTTCTATTTCCATTTGCGATATATTCAATTAAAAATTTCAAATTATCTTGAGTTAGAGAATATCAACAGGGTAATTCGTTCTGACAGGAGCAAAACCACTGCTCTCTGGGCTTTTAAATTTTTACAAAATTCATCAAACCCAAATATTAGATTCAGTATTCAGATTTAGATGGCCAGCTCTCGTAGTTAATATATTTAGCCCAATTTTGCTATTGTAGTCTTTGGAAGTAAATTGAAAAATGTTGTGGTGACCAACGTGTGGCAATCTTAAATTCAGCTTCATCTTTCTTCATTTGTATACCAATTAATCCAAATATCTTTGTTCATTGTTTACTTTTAAGAAATCCTACATCTGGCTTTAATTCAACTCAATTTTCCATATACGAAGGCATTTAGACGGACTGTTTTGTATCTGATATCTTTGTTACATTTTTTATTGTAAAGAATTCTACAAGCACTTAAGAGAAAATTTGTAAAAGCATGGCACAAAATACTTGGTTTTGTGGACAATTACAGCAACAACTAACTCGATTGTTTTTTCATATGTTTCTACTGATATAAGGAAACATGATTTGGTCAATATTTCCTTTCTGCATTTATTAGGTATTAGAAATTGTATTTAAAAGACAGCATATTGAACTCCTACAGAAGTATGCATTGTATTTGAACTGGGAATCTGCCCCGAACCCCCTTTCTGATTAGTATGCAATTCACAGTTTAGCAAACAAAATGTCCTCCTTTTTGCCATCCGTTTACACGCAAACACACGCATACACAGTGCATTTCAATTTCTGCTGCTGCTGATGCTGTTCGAAGTTCAAGTGTCATCAATAAACGGATGACATTAGAACACACCCCATCCACATCCTGTTTGAAGAAGATCAACTGTCTCAACCTCTAGTCTCTTAACTCAAGTACGAGTAACATAAGACAAGCAAAACGAATGCTTGCTTACACAATGTCTCCGGGTTGGAAGCCAAAACAGCATGATGCCAATAAATATTCGGACATGGAACATGTTTATCGGTATGAGGCCCCATATAAGTACGTATGGCTGTCTATCTATTTCGACTATGTGAATTGTATTGTCGTATGACAACTAATTGACAGAAAAAATGGTCAGCATACTAAAGAAACGACAGCATACAGCTTGAGTAGCAAGAACCTAATGACAAAGGACATTGGCCAGGATATCGGGCAAAAGACCAGTAAAGTTAAAATGAAAATTAATTTTCCCATAGCCATACCATGACACTGCAACTGGACATCTCAATGACTCAAAATATTACAGATGAAAAATAAGCGGTGCTCAGCATGGTTATGTTCACCGTATTTTTTTTTTTTTTTTTTTTTTTTTTTTTTTGGGTTTTTTTTTTTTTTGGCTTACTTTGAAATTTTCACACGCACACTAAACATACAGGAGACTTGGTGAAATTGGATTTCTGGTTTTTCCGTTTGCATTTAAGATGATGATGAAGAACAGAAGAAACTACTGATGTCACCAATGTTATGTATTTGATGACATTATAGGTGATTACTCTCTTATTGATATGAGGAGAGAGAGAGAAGAGAGAGAAAGAGAGAGTATTTCAACTTCGGGTGATTTTATTAAAATTTTTTAGACCCTCTTAATGTTGAGTCGAAACTACTGTCTTTCGATATATCGTCTGGCCGTAAAAGCAGTACAGGCTACGCCTAAACGTCGACATCATCTGGAGAGAAATCTCAAAAAGATGAATTGATGACATTATAGGTGATTACTCTCTTATTGGTATGAGGAGAGATAGAGAGAGAGAAAGAGAGAGTATTTCAACTTCGGGTGATTTTTATTAAATTTTTTTTAGACCCTCTTATGTTGAGTCGAAAACTACTGCCTTTCGATATATCGTCTGCGTAAAAGTAGTACAGGCTACGCCTACAACGTCGACATCATCTGGAGAGAAAATCTCAAAAAAGATGCAGGCCAGCAGTCGCCGCTTCGTCTGACCGAAAATGTTGACTGACAAAGGTAGTGTGATTGACTGACAAAGGAAGTGAGATTCGGTGAGAAAAACTGGCCCCTACTAGAATCCGAAATCCCCATAGAGAAAGAGTCTGAAGACCTAATAAAACCCCAAAATTCTGAATTTCGTTTTTTGGGCAGAAACACTTAATAGCATCCATTCTTTGTACGAGTTGAGATCTATTAACCTCCAAAAGAAGGAAATACTTCTATATTTCGGTAAGGGCACATAAGACACCAAATAATTGCGACCGTGCACAAAATTCCCTCCACAACAAGACGTTTAACGAGACGTAATAAACTCCAAAAGCAAAGGCATCTTTTGTACTCTCGTTTGGAACAAAAAAATCCATAGAATGGGCGCCGTTCAGAAAAAGGCCTCCCTAGATCCTAATTCTCAGCTAAGATGAAGAGTCTTTGATCTGAAGAGTTGAGATCTATTATACTCAAAAAGAGGAATACTTCTATATATTCGTTAAGGGCAGACACAGATAGCAAATAA
>PGFW01011197.1:597-12235 GCA_003123925.1 Haematobia irritans | reverse complement strand
ATCGCGTTTATATAGGGGCCTATATATAATTTAATGGGGACTGATATGGACCAAGTTTTGAATTGGTTCTTAGGAGACTATATACTAATACATGTATCAAATTTCAGCCGGATTGGGAGAAATTTGCTTTCTCTTAGAGGATCCGCCAACCAATCTGGGAATCGGTTTATATTGGGAGCTATATATAATTTTGTGGACCGATTATGGCACGAAATTCTTGCATGGGGTTAGAGACCATATACTACAACCACGTACCAAATTTCAATCGGCATCGGCTATGAACTTTTGCCTCCTCTAAGAGGCTCCGGAGTTCAAATCTGAGGATCGGTTTATATGGGGGCTATATATAATTATGGACCGATATGGACCAATTTTTGTATGGTTATTAGAGACCATTATTACTAACAACCATGTACCCAATTTCAGCCGTATCGGATGAAAATTTGCTTCTCTTTGAGGCTCGCAAGCCAAATCTGGGGATCGGTTATATGGGGGACCTATAATAATTATTGGACAGATGTGGACAATTTTTTGCATGGTTGTTAGAGACCATATACTAACACCATGTACCAATTTCAGCCGGATTCGGATGAAATTTGCTTTCTTAGAGCAATTCGCCTTAAGCAAAATTTGGTGAGTCCGTTTATATTGGGGCTATACGTAAAAAGTGGCACCAATATGGCCATTTGCAATTAACCATCTGACCTACATCAATAACAACTATTGTGCCAAAGTTTCAAGGTCGATAGCTTGTTTCCGTTCGCGAAGTAAGCGTGATTTCAACAGACGGACGGACGGACAATGCTCAGATCGACTTAGAATTTCACCACGACCCAGAATATATAAACTTTATGGCGGTCTTAGAGCAATATCTTCGATGTGTTACAAACGGAATGACAAATGTTAATATACCCCATCCTTATTGTGTGAGAGTATTAAAAATAGGAAAATCGGTCAATTAGTTTTGTGGTAATAAATCCCAATTTCTCGCAAGATAGGGCAATAGCATTTACTGTAAGATGCTACATGCTAAGTCTAAATTTACGATCAGCTAGTACATCAAAATTTGAAAATTTGAATAACATAGCCGTTAATAACATAAGAGTATTATGACCAAATTTACAAAACCGAGCACATGCATATATATGGGACTATATCAAATCATGCTACCAAATTTGTATAATATTTTACAGGCTTATGATTGAGTACGCCCTCAAGTTAAATAAATGAGGCCCCTATGGTCAAAAAATAAGGTTATTGGCGTATGGCAAATTTTTCAAAAATCGCGCGATACATAATATATGGGAATCTATATTAATTTGAACGATTTCGACTGAAATTTTGCACATTTACAGTTAGTGCTATAGAAGATTATATTTAGCCAAACCTTGGTTACGATCGGTTTGATAAATAAGGTGTTTTTGTGGCCAAATTGGGAAAGTCAGGCCGATAGTATATATGAGGCTATATCTAAATTCTGAACCGATATTGGATGAAAATTTGCAGACCTTATAAGGGTGCGATGAAAAAGATTATTTTTTTGGCCAAATTTGGTTTACTGATCCGTTAGGCGTTAAAAAAGAAGCAACGTAACCCCATTTACGAAATCGTGACGATACATGGGATACATATGGGAGCTATATTTAAATTTGATCCGATTTCTTCCATAGCGTTCGTCTTTGTGCTCAAAAAATTTCATCAAAATAATTGCGGAATCCTGTGAACAACAAACGCATGGACAGACGGACACCAAGCGACTTCAGGAGGTTGATTCTGAGGTCGATCGGTATATTTTTTATGGCGGTCCAAAATCAGTATTCTCTGGTATGGCCCACATTTTTCTGGCAAATCAAACTTTATTTATACCACTGACCACTATGTGTTTAGGTATAAAAAATTATTACACTCAAAAAAAGTTTACTTGGATCCAAGGATTTTTGCCTTCTTTTAAGAATTGTGGTATTGATACCGAGCCAAAGATTGCGGCTTCTTTAAAATAAAGCTACCTATTTGGCTTTAAATCTAGGATCAATAAATTAAAATTAGACACAGATTTCTTTATGGAATTTTTCATTCTTCTTTTTGCGGCCATATTAATAAAACTATTTCACGCGCAAATAAATGGCCACTTAAAACTGCCCATAAATTTATAATGGATACTTTAAAAATAACATATAAATGTTTTCTTAATTCTTTAAAACCATAGATGCCAAATCCTCAAAAGTAAGTATTTAGCCTATATTGAAGCGTTAATATCTTAAATCTTAAAGTTCAATATTTCATTTTATTTAAGGACAATTTCTTTTAAATCAAAAATGTGTTTATTTACTTTTTAAGTTTTTCTAATTTTGTTTCTTCATTAAGCCCACATGAGAGTTCCTTTAAAAGAGGGAATTCAGTGACTTCTCAGATTTTAAAAAGGTTTTTTTTTTTTTTACTTTGTCCAACAGTGCGATAAACTTTTCAATTATTTGTCATTTAAAACGTTTTTCAATCAATTCGACATTATTGCTTAATTAGATTTTTGACTTAAATTGGGTATCTATCATAAAAGAAAATTTGGTTCTGGCAAATTTTAACTTGACTTTAATAATTTTGAAAAATTCTTCAAAATAATGATCATTAACTTAACTTTTTTTTTGACATTTTTGCAATCTCTGATTTTACAAAGCAAGAAAAAACCATTAGAAAATACGACATGTTTTTTAAACATTTTATTTCAAAGAGATTTTTACTTGAAACATTAGTATGTATAAATTTTTACATATAAACGTCGAATCTGAATTTGGAATATTCAAGTTTTTGTTAACACGTTTTTAAAAGATTTTGACAAGGTACATGCTAGCAAAAAATTCAGAAACAACGAGTAAATTCAAAGTTTGTTTCCTAGTTATCAAGTAGGCGAAACTCAAATTTAAAAGTGATTCGTATCTTAATATTATGCTTACTGGAATTCGCCGTTTCTTCGGCTCGGACATTAATTACAATAACTCATTAGTTTAAAGACAAAACTTTGAGACACGTCAAGCTTTTTGTCAGTGGAGATTGATAGGCGCTATATCAGAGAAAATGGTTGCAATCTAGGCCAAATTCTTTATTTTCTCATAAACAAAAATCGAATCTTTTTATCGCTTTGATAATTTACCCTATCAAAAATTATATGATTGAAACTTGAATTTCGATATGTTAGAAATGGAATGACAAACTATTTATTTATTAATTTATTTTAAATAACAATATAATAAACTTAAGTAAATAAATATATCTTATGCTAATTGATATTGCTAAAATCGCTTACACCTTTAATATTTCTGTTGAATCTCGGAGACCATTGAAAAATCTTCCTTTTTAAAAGCATTAAAATATAGTCTCATTCATATTTTGGAAAAGAGAAAAATCTTTAAAGTTAACTTTGCTTTTTTATTTTGTGCAAAATTTTTGCATATTTTTCAAAATTTTATTAACCGAAGAAGGATTATAAAAAGGAAAATATCCCAAAATCATAACAAATCTTAGAAAATAAAGTGCTCCTGACACTATGCGAAGCTTCCAAAGTACAATACACGCACAATCAAACATACAAGCACACACGTGCTATTCCTTGGTTCTATTTTCTGTGTATTTTGCATAGACAAAAGATCCTAAGATAGCCAATAACAAAGAAAATCTTAAGGTTTAAAATGTTGACTTAGTTTGGGGACTGCGGGCTAGAGTTTTTTGTTCGTCATCTCTTTTTGTCCTGGTTGGTGAGGGTCGTTTCGTTCTGTTATTTCTTTTTTTTTTTTTTGTGACAAAAGTAATTGTCTAAAAAAATTATAGGGGTAAAAACGAAACAGAACTTAAGAACAGAAAATGCCACAAAATTTATTAACAACCTTCTCTCCGCCACTGAAACCACTACTCTCATGCAAATCTCATTATTACATAGAAAACCATATCTAGGAGTTGCCCTATTGCTCAGAATTATTCAGTGTACAATTTGTCAAGCAAACTTAGAGAAATTTATTGCACAGTAAAAAAATATCCAATATATTCAAATTAAAAAGTTGATTGAAGTTGAAGACCTAGTTAATTAAAAAGTTACTTGATACAATAAAATTATTTAAAAAAAACTCAGTTAAGAAAATTATGAAGTCTTTACGAGATAATTGATTTCGATGCTGGATCTTTAGAATAAAGAAAGATTCTTTAATGGCATATTCTGGCCATTTAAATCCTAGGATCAATAAACTAAAATTAGGGATACAGCATCTCATTCTATCCCGGGTCTAACAAAGAAAACAGATTTTTTTTTTAAGTCAAAATTCGTTTATTATTCAACATAGTTCCCTTCAAGAGCGATACAACGATTATAACGGACCTTATCCAATTTTTTGATTACCATTTTTGGTAGTACTCCTTCGGTTTTAGCCTCAAAATATTTAGGCCTCAGTTTCGGCGATTCACCTCTTCATTGTCCAGCCAAATTTTTCCCTGCGAGCACCGTTTGGCGTCTGAGAACAAAAAAAGTCGCTGGGGCCAGGATCTGAGAGAATTACGGTGGTGTGGGAAGCAATTCGAAGCCCAATTCATGATATTTTTTGCATCGTCCTCAATGGCACGGTGCGTATGTCTTTGGGTGGAACAACACTTTTTTCTTCTCATTTATTGGGGCCGTATTTACCGCGATCTTTCGACTTACAAACGCTCCATAACGCCATTCACTGTTGGATGGTTTTTCCCTTCTCAAGATAATCGAAATAAAGTGAATTTGTTTTATAGGAAGATGAAACTACAAACGCATCGAAAAATTGAACTAAATTTTACTCCACATTTGAGCATTTCCACAAAGCGTTGTTTAAAAACCAGAAAATTTAAATGCCCTGTTGTACTTTTTAACTGCAGTTTCACGAAATTACATCATCTCATTAAAGAAGAAAAAATTAACTAAAAGTAAAGAAGAAAATCATTGGCCGCCAAAATCAATTCCAAGTTTTAACCAATATAGTAGTCCATTCTTACTATTTTTAGGGAATCGTACGAAAATTGTTCATTTGTGCGGTCATTTGAAACTTTATACTTCAGCGTTTAGTTTCATAAAAATGTTGAGACATATTTAAAAAAAGTAATATTTCATTTAAGCTCCGGAAAATTTCGATTAAAAATAATAAAATTTAACTACTAGCAAATAATTTTTTCCAATTTAAATTTAGCGTTAGTTTAACTACAGAAATTTTTTCTGTGTATCACAATGCGACTGGATAGTCTAAGGCTGAGCCTGAAATATCGGGCTGCCACTATACCTAACCTAACCTAATGGATATTCAAAGTATAAAAAAAAAACTTTTAAACCAAAGATGCTAAATCCTCAAAATAAGTTCTTTGCCTGTATTTAGAAGCATTTTTTAGCTTAAATCAAAAAGATTTCAATATTTCACGTTAATTAAGACAATGTCTTTTAAATCAATAAATAGTTTGAAAGACATTACGAACTCTAAGGAGGGGCGAAAATTTCAAAAGTTTGTGTCCTAAATTTAAAAACAGGAAATGAAAGATTATACAAATTTATTTAATTAAAATTAATTATTATTTTAAAGGAAATTTTTCGTTATATTGCTCTAAATTGCGATTCTTACAATTCAGTTTGCTAACCTTAAATATTTCACGTATATCTTTTTTTCAGTGTACATAAGACTATAAAAATTATTAAATTGGGAAGTACAAATTTTAAGCACTGATACGCAATTTTTTTCGGCTTAAAAAGTAAATCCTTGCGATTTGTTATTCCAAATATCACGGATAAGTATTTTTGCTACCATCATTTCGTAAAACGTAGGGAATAATCAATAATGTCAGTAAATTATCTTTATTGCTTTATAGAAATCTCCAAAAATGGAATAGAATTTAGTTAAATTTTTACAAGATGTAATTCATTTTCTCATAAAATAGTTTAATTGTTTTCTGTGTACACACACTATTTTACTAAATTGGAAATTAGTTCATATTTTTTCCAATATTGTAAATTTTTTTGTATGTCGAACAAGCTCTATCGATCGACTGAAATGGAGAAAAAAGCCGAATTTATTAACCAAAATCAACTGTTTCTGTTGCATTTCAGCTCGCATCGATTTAGGAGCCTCTTTTCGACATACAGAAACAGGCTGTAATTTTCTACAGATTTGGTAATTATTAGTCAAACATCTTTGATAATGAAAAATATTATTTTCACATAATAAAAGTACATTTTTATTAAATTATGGTCAAAATAATAAATTTTCTGGGAGTGGAGTCTTTGAAAAAAATCCGATAGTGGCAACACTGTTTTCACCACCCGCCTTATTCAACGCATTGCCAACGAAATTGGCGTTAATGAGCCCACTTACTCTGGTCTCTAGTCTTTGGATATTAATCGGTGAAAGCGAACCTCATCTAAACAAAATGTAAAAGAGAAATAGAGCAATATAAAAATATAACGATGGACGTGTTTCATTGTTGCGTAAGGACAAGAGGTAAGAAGAAAGTTTGAAAAAAAAATCTTTAGTTTATTGCTTAGGGAACTAAAGTCCTGATATGGAGGTGATGAAATGAATATGCATACTAGATCGACATTTTTAAAAAGCGTATAAAACATAAAAGAAGGATATCCACAACCCTCCACACACCAATGACACAAATCTGTGACCCAAAAGAGACTCAAATGATAGCAAATAAAAAAGAATTCACAGGCAAACAATTGAGGTAAGATGCAAAACCCTTCTTCAAAAGATTTCGCACTTTTCCGAAACATTTTACGCGCCATTCTAAACCAGAGAACAAGCGACACAATATTTTTCTACACCATGGACTTTATTTCTTAGTAATACTGGCTCCCATATCTTCTTTGCCAGATAAAGTCATAGTCTGTGGATCAAAGCTTTGATATGTTACACTTTACGATAGAAAAAACAATTTCGTAATATTTCAACACAAGTTTTGGATCAATTAAATTGAACAAGGCAATTTCATGTGTTTATACAATACATGAAACTTTTTCGTTGATTTTTATTTTTTTTTTGGTTTTTCTACTAAATAACGAAATATTTCATTATTTAATAGAATTAATATTTATGTTCAATAAACAAAATTTTCTTCTTGGCTCGACTTTAAATGTGTGTAGTCCCCCTACAGAATTATTACAAAGGGAAGATTTAAAGACCTTAAAGTTCTTAAGCATTTTCTCTTCTGAATTATTGCAAAATCTTAAATTTGATA
The DNA here is from genome assembly GCA_003123925.1 of Haematobia irritans. Classification (NCBI taxonomy): domain Eukaryota; kingdom Metazoa; phylum Arthropoda; class Insecta; order Diptera; family Muscidae; genus Haematobia; species Haematobia irritans. The sequence goes on along the minus strand of PGFW01011197.1, from coordinate 5,005 downwards.
ACAAAATACATTTATAGTGTGTGCGTGTTTTTAAGTGTCTTTGCTGACTGTGTGTATGGTTTTGACAGTGTCTGTTGTTTGTTTTGAGCCAAAGTAAACTTGGCTTGATGTGAAGACAATAATATAAACATCTGTGTACAATTTTAATGAAAGCTTTGCTTCTTTTATTTATTGTTTCAATACACCTCCCACAAATAGACGACCAAAATACTCACACACACAGTACACGTACTTATACGCCCACACAATAAGCCACGAATAATTAACAAATTTTCTATTCAAATCCTCGACACTCACTGGCACAAAATCACATACTTTCTCTACAGGGTTATAGAGGCCTCCTTTCTTGAAATACAGTGTTTGAGAAAATCCAATATTTTTTTTTTTTTTTGACGTGAATTGTAATTAAAATTTTTGCTTCCATGATGGAAAATCCATGGAAAATCTCTATTTATTCCGACTATATGCATTGATTAAGGACTTTGATTGCAATATATCTGTGTGTTCTAACATGGTACAACATTTGACATTGAAATGACCATGAGACAATTTTACAAATACACAAAGAAATTATTTACTGATTCAATAACGAAATTAATTGATGCAATAAATTTTTTAATTGAAATCACAAGAATTATAGTGACAGGTTGGCTGAAAGTCCCCGGTTCTAACAAAGGAAAAACTCTTTTTTTGTCAAAATCGGTTTATTTATTCAACATAGTTTCTTCTTCAAGACGGATTACATACGATCTATAACGACCTTCCCAATTTTTTGATACCATTTTGGTAGTACTCCTTCGGGTTTGCCTCAAATCATCATCTCTTCATTGCAGCCAAATTTTTTCCCTGCGAGCATCCTTTTGAGGTCTGAGAACAAGAAAAAGTCTCTGGGGCCAGATCTGGAGAATACGGTGGGTGGGAAGGCAATTCGGAAGCCATTCATGAATTTTTGCCATCGTTCTCAAGACTTGTGCACGGTTGCGTTGTCTGGTGGACAACAATTTTTTCTTCTTCAATGGGGCAGTTTGCCGCGATTCGAGCCTTCAAACGCTCCAATAACGCCATATCACTGTTGATGGTTTTCCCTTCTCAAGATAATCGATAAAAATTATTCCATGCGCATCCCAAAAAACTTTGCCAGCGGACTTTTGAGTCTTTCCACGCTTCGGAGACGGTTCACCTGTCGCTGTCCACTCAACCGACTGTCGATTGGTACTCAGGAGTGTAGTATGGAGCCATTGTTCATCCATTTCACATATACGACGGAAAAACTCGGTGTATTACGAGTTAACAGCTGCAAACACGCTCAGAATCATCAACACGTTGTTGTTTTTGTCAATGTTGAGCTCGCGCGCGCACCCCATTTTGCACAGAGCTTCCGCATATCCAATATTGATGAATTATGTACCAAACACGTTCTATATCTTTTAAAGGACCTTGCTATCTCGATCAACTTATTTTACGGTCAATTCAAAATCAATTTTTGTGGATTTTTTTTTGATGTTTTCGTCGGTAACCACTCTTTCGGGCTCCACTGCGTCACGTCCTCCGTGCTCATTTCACCAGCTTGAATTTTTGCATACCATCAATTATTGCTGATTTCCGGGCAGAGTCCGGAAACTCATTATCAAGCCAAGTTTTGCTTCCTACGTATGTTTTTCCTTCAGAAAACAGTTTTATCAAAACACGAAAATTCCTTTTTTTTCCATTTTTTTACAATAACAAAGTTGCTTTCACAAAAGACGCTCTATCTCACAATACTATTGACTTACAGACGTAAATTTTGGACAGCGAATTTTGAAGTTGGTACTATATAAAAAATAATATGTATTTAATACTAGCGACGCCATCTATGTGTCAGACCGGGAGCTTATCAGCCAACTGTTATCAAATCACAATTTCATTTGGGTCCATGAAAAAATCACTTTGATTTAAATTTATTGATTTTATTAGCAAATTTCAATTAGTTTTTTAATTGATATTGTTTGCAAAATTTTATTATTATTTTTTTAAATTAAAATGGAACTACCTTCAAACACTTTCTTAACTGTCTTAGTATTGTTAGTTTTATTAAAAAAATGATTGTTTGAAATATTTTTTTCCATTATAATTGTTGCAAATAAATTTTTAAGTATAAATTAAAAAAAATCCATATTTTTTTGTTTAAAAAATAAATATTAACAATATCTCCAAAATATTGCCAATAAAAAAGTGTCTTTTGTTTTTCTGTGTACAATGAAACTGTTCATTATTATAACAATTTGCCTCATCTCAAACCATCGATAAGGCTCGAATAATTTCCCTTCAATACTTTCACTCGATTTATTGCATCAAAATAATTTTTTATTGCAGCGCATATTAAATATAATAATAGAAATAATAAGTGATAGAAGTTATTTTGTGAAAAGAGCGAATATATACTTCAAATTATTCGGGAAAATTTTCGTTTATAATTCGTTTTCACAGGGGAGGGAAAAGGTATAATTAATTTACATTGAAAAATAATTTCTTTTACATTTTTGAATGAGCCATCCCTGGTCTCTTGACCACTGTGTTTTTGCGTAAGCCAACACACCGATACAAAAGCAAATCAAAGTCATATACAAATCAAATTCTATGTATGATATATGTGCGACAACTGAAACATGACTCCCGTCTGTCCAGTTGTCTGATCTGTAAACTATTCAAAAATTACTAGACTTGGGTCGACAATCATATTGTCCAATACGAACACACACACACATCCGCTTACATGCGTTATAGAATTCATGATGTTTATGATGTGTGCGTCGTGTCAAATTGTGAAAACGAGTGCGATGAGAAGGACTGTCCTATCATTCTGTGTTTTTGTATATGTTAAAGCAAATAAGATTGCGTAATGAAATTTGCATAAAGTTTGACTAGTGAATTTTACAAACGCAGATCATCAAACAATTCATCCCTACATACACGCCACTCACACACATACCCCCAATACATGTATTTTCATACTCGGACATCATACTTGGGGCCATATACCTCAACTATCCAAAGCATTCAAAGGTAATCACCCTCTCAATGTACTGTCCAGTGTTTACAAGCAGGCCAGATAGACAACGACTCCACAAAATTGTCCGAAAACAAAGAAACGGACATTTAAACGTCATTTGCACACTTTGTAGTTGCAAAAAGTTTCTACTTTTTGCAAAAAACGACAATGAGCCAATATGTGTGAGCGCATTAGGTCTTGATGTGTGACGTGTGTGCGAGTAATGTGCGATTGTGGGTGTAATGCACTGCAAGAACAAATATGTTTTCTTGTTTTTTTTTTTTTTTTTTTTCTACAAACATAGCATTTTTATTTCTCTCCCTTTTCTCATCACACTTCACATACGCTCATTCACGCATAGCACCCATGCGTCTCCGATTTTAGAAAATGCCATTGGACATTAGTGTACGAAACAGAGATAACATTTCTTAAAACTAGAACTTTTTGAGTATTGCTTTCGCTTCCCTTTCCCATCTGATCACATGTATGGGGTAATACGGGAATGCGTAGCTACAAAGATCATGGATTTCTTCATGTGGGTATTTCGTTTGATTTTCTTCTGTGTGGTCAGAAGACATCGATACACGCATGAATATTTTTCCAAGCTCACAACCGGTAACCTTTTTGTAGTGTTGCTCGGGGGTTTTTCTCTAATCTGTGTTTGTTGACACACAAGCTTTTCTTCTCAATTGTATATTATAAGGGCTATTGGGAATTTTTTCTACGATTTTTTTCCGGAATACAGGCCATCTACGGTAAATATACATACTTAGATAAATAAATTCAATAATCGGTTTTTTTGAGAAATAATTACGTTCAATCAGAGGTAAGGCCATTAGAACAAGGAAAAAGTTCAGTCCCAGCGCCCCCATTCTAAAAAATTCGGGTGCCCTCTATTGTAAATCACCACTGAATATTCTAATTAAAATTATATTTTTTTTATTTTTGATTCTTAAAAAAAGCATTGTTTTTAGCTACTTATATTCACAACTGTTGTTGATTTACATTGATTCAACTATCAACTACGAGTGTTCTATACATTGATAAAATAATTAATATCTAAAGCAGCTAAAGCAATGTAAGTGCAGATTTGCTTTTTGAACACGCAGATCGTTTTTCAGGATTCAGAACGGTTATGTATCTACGAAGCCTCCTCGAAGTTAATTAAAAAATTAATGAAATCATATAAAAATAAATAACAATTAATGAAAATAAAAAAAAATAAAAATAAAAAACTCTTAATAAATCACATGTTTAATTGAAAAAATTAATTTTGAAATTATAATTTCCATAATTGAAATAATTTCAAAATTTTCCATAATTGAAAGAATTTCAAAGTGTTGTTGGATCAATCACGAAATTAGATTGAGCCAAAAAAAA
>PGFW01011193.1:349-13297 GCA_003123925.1 Haematobia irritans | reverse complement strand
GGAACTTGTTGATCATATGACAGTTGATAATTGGCACAAATGTCATACGTCAAACTAACTGGTATAGTAAAGAAACACAAGTGACCGGCGGTAAAAAACGTTTTTAATTCTTCGCGAAAGTTTTTAATTAAAAAAAATAAAAGACGTAAAACAATTTTAGAAACGGTTCACATAAACAAAAGTGAAAGAAAATTAAAGTAAAGTATTAAATAAACGTGTTGGTTTGACTTAAATAAAGGCCAAAGAACGGAAAATAAACGGGTAAAATTTTTGCTTACAATAGTGGGTTAGGGTGTTTGTGTGTGAAAAAATTATTGGGACAACAAGAACACTAAGTAATAGTGACAATAAAAATTAGAAGGAAAAAATAAGAACATAAATAATCAAACCGACATATGAATATTGGAATTATTATATTAAAATAATTTTACAAAATCATCGAGAAAGAAAGGTAAAAAAGGAACCAAAAAACATTGTTTTCAAAGTACCGCTTAATAATTTAGTGTTGGCCTGATTGTGGAAATTGCTTACCGTGCGGAAAAAGTGCCAAATTATATGATTTTACCCTACCTTCAGGCGTTAATTTCCTCGCGGCAGATAAAAAACCCAGTCAAAAAATAATTAACAATAAACTAAAGTGGTAAAAAGTGAAAATTAGAACAACAGCGGTATAGAGAATAAATGCAACGACTTTGAAAGAAGAAAAATAAATTAAATATTTTTCACAAAATTTATTAAAATTAATTTGATTAAAACAATGGCAGTGAAATAAAATAAATTTTTGGTTGATTAAATAATAATGTCAAGCGGGGGTAATTTCCTTCGCGGTTTCCAGATGACACATCCAGCCAAAACTTTTCGGTGAGTCGTTCCCAATTATTTTCGTGAAAAATTTTTCAAAAATATTGGCAGAACGACTGCGGACAAGGAAAAAATAAGATGATCTTGGGTGGCAGAGAATATTTTGAAAATTTTAGCCCCTGTACAAGACATTTACCTCGGAAATTTTGTCATTTCACATAATTTTTTCCAATTAACAAATTCATACGATTGGAGCATCGCGACCAAGGACAAAAAAACACTACGTATGCACAAAACAATATAGCATTGCCACTTAATTTTTTCCCAGAACATCCGCGGAGGGATTCAACAACTTACTACAATTCTTTACGAATTTTCACATTTTGTCCTTGTTTCTACTGGTTTTTCGGTGTAAAACTTATAAAATCGATTCGGTTGGAGGTTTTAGCCTGAATGATTTTAAGGAAGTCATTAACAATATTTATCCGATAGTTTAGCGGTTCACATATATTTACTTCAATAACATTTGTGGTACATTGTACAGTCCAAAATACTTTATTGCCGATTGATTCTTTCATACTATTGCGAATCCTTTTTCGTAAGCGAAAAATTCTTCGAGAAATATACACTCCAAATTAATTCTTCGCGATCCAGAAACGTATAACTTTCTTTTTTGGGTGTTTGCTCAAGTAGGATGTAAATAATCATACGAAGATGGATACGCGCTCGAAGATTCTTTTGTTAATCATATAGATCGTGACGATCTGCCAGGAACTTGAGAACTCAAAAGGCAAGAGACACTGGTCGGTTCAGTTGCTAGGAATTATGATTTGGAGTTAGAAAGAAGATGGCCAAGCTGTTACGAGTTATGAGGGCATTAATATAGAGGATGGACAAGAGGAAACACTGTCTATTTAATGCGTTAATGGCCAAAAGTTTGGAAGGGCTTGTTGCCTAAATATCAAAAATGCAACGAGCATAATGATAGCTATTTGTCTTACAAATAGTTCAACAGGAAAATAGTGTCGATCATATTCGGCCACACGAAGTGCGCCTTCTTCAATTGCCGCCCTGGCGATACTCCGGCCTTTCGAGGGGGGATATCTACAATGGCCAGCATTTAGAGACTTTTTTCTTGGCTGGTGTTTGGGAACATTGGAAATCATCCACATTTATCCCCAGCTCAGAAGCTGCATCACCTTCGCGGTAAAACTCGAGGGGAAGCGAACGATATTGTAAAGAAATTAGAATTAACCGACGTAAGTCTTATGACAGTCCCATCGATACTTGGGATCCTATCCTCATATATATTGTCTCTTCTAAAATTCCCGACGACACGTTGCGAGCCTGGGAAGATTATTTGTCAAACCACAAAAAATTGCCTTTACAAGTAGCCTGCGCCAAATTTGGTACAAACTTCCTCACATAATACAGTTAGTAAATACTTTACACGGGCATGAATTGGAGGATAAGTATTCACGTGCAGCAGAGTCCGCAGTCGAAAAATAATACTTCCGCTAGCATAACCAGACTTTCCAAAATAATATCTTTACCATAAAGCATACCGCAAAAAGTGCGAACTCACCCTTTTTGTTTTAGTAATCCGAAACACTATACCATCGCTCCACGACATTGATCTATTTCATATGTTATTTTGGTAATATAAATTATTTACTATACAATTTTAGAAAACAAAGTATATATTTTATTGGCAAATTTTTTTTCTGAAATGTAATTTGCGATTATTTATCGCTATCTATTAACGGTGCCACTGTAGGCCGATACCCGGACTCCAAATATGATTTTGCATTACGGTATTAATAGAAACGAGATGCCTTTTGGCTAACAGTTAAACTTCGCTGTGCGTAAATTTGTGGCTGTGTCATCGGCTCGAGACCAGTATGCACGAGTGCTCTCCTTTCGCTCTTATCACTCTCGCATCTCGACAAAATTGGTCGGTTGAACAATCTAGCGCGACCTTCGGATCAATCAAGTCGACTTCGTCAAAGGTGACTGAAATCCCATCATCCTCGTTGTGGGCGTTCGAGAGGACTCTCACTGTTGGACACCATCGGCTCGAGACCACGTTAATTCGAGCGAGTGGCTCTCTTTTCGCTCTAATCCTCGTAGCTCGAGCGAACTGTCGGTTGAAAAATATAGCACACCTCTTTCGATCAGATCCACATTCACGTCGTTCAAAGGGCTGAAATCCCACCATCCCTCTGCGGGTGATCGAGAGGAACTCTTTCTCTGTTGACACAATGTACCTGTTCTGTCCTGTAGGTTAATGCTCCAGTCTCTAATTGCCACAGGTGCTTCGGAAAACATTGTTCAGTGTGCTTCGTCAGACTATCTTACTAAATCTCTAGATTAGTTCCTGATTTTAGAAGGTCAGAGAGGGTTAGCACGACGGCGTTCATCACACTCGTCTGCGAAGTGTCCCGCACCCTCAGCTGCGAAGTTGGGCTCACTTTGCAATTCGACGGGTAGGATAAGCGCGGCTGCTGCGTTGATGATGTCACGGACATCCTCTGTGCAAATGAAACATGAGAAGGTGCGAACGTGAGCTCACTGAAGCGTCGTTGTACTATTCTCTGAAGCTTCCCAATTGACTTTCTTTTGAGTCGATTAAACATCGGCGTGTCAGAGGTTATGAAAATCCGTGGATGTGTCGGTCATGTAAAATATTGAGGAGGAGGGTCTGATGCCCAATTGGTAAATGACGGGTTGCCAGAAACGTCATTTATCACACCCGCGATGCTAAGATAAATTGGGGAACTGCTTGAACATCACCCGACTAATTCTTCGTCGGCGGGCCTCTAATGTTCACCAGCTGCCAAATGTGGAAGACATTATCTGCTCTGGCCAAGAGCGTATGCCTAATCCCACTCTCCAAGAACCAATGCGTTATGCCCGTACAGCCACTTCAATGTTTGGTTATAACCGATGGAGCACAGCGTACCAACGAAGTATAATACACATGTTAGCATCTATCTCGAAACCCAGAACTTGACTAATGTATGTCAGGGTATACATCCATGTGGGGCACTTCCACCCTCTGTGTACTGTGCCTTCTTGGCAATAGGTTCGACAGGAAGGTGTAATTAAAGCCGAAAATTCCCACGTACCTGATGTGGCAGCGCTGACCGATAGAGCTGGACCTCGGGTCAACCGGTGCCAAAAAACCGCTTCGCGTTCGGTATGTTAAAGTCATTGCTTTTCTGCGCGATTGGTCTATTACCCAGATAACTCCATTGGGACAATTGATTAGAACTCGTCAAACACGTCTCTTATTTGTGTGTAGTGCTGCTAACAGACGACAACATTCGGCTGATTTGCATCGTCGTTTCCACATATGTTTCAGGGATCCATTGACTATAAAGGCATCCTATTGGATCAAGATTCCCGTAAGGGACTAATAGGGGTCGTTTTGCCGTGATTTCGACCTCATCGCTCCAATACACGCCAGTTTAATAGTCAACTGTTGACGTGTTTTTCCCTTCCTCAAGATAATCGATAAAAATCCATCTGCGCATCCATCAGAAACAGACATTACTTGCCAGGAGACTTTTGATTTTTCCACGCTTCGGAGCGGTTTCACCGTTCGTCTGTCACTCAGCGACTGTGATTGGAACTCGCAAGGAGGTTAGTATGAGCCATGTCATCCTCACATTGTCATATATGCGATCGGAAAAAAATCGGGTTATTACAGAGTTAACAGCTTGTTAAACCCGGCTCATGAATCATCAACACGGTGTTGTTTTTGGTGCAAATGTACATCGGCGCACCCATTTTGCACAGAGCTTCCCATGATCAATATTGATGAAATGATAATGACCACATGTTCCTTTGATATCTGAAAGGCCGTCTGCTATCTCGTTTCCATACTTCATTTTACGTCATCAAATCATTTGTGGATTTTTTTATGCTTTTCGATCGGATAAACACCTCTTTTGGGCGTGCACTGCGTTCACCGTGCTCCGTTGCTATTTCACCACGCATTCATTGTTAGCATATCACAATCAATTATTGTTGACTTTCCCTGTGGCAGAGTCCGAAACTCTTTCAAGCCAATTTTTGCTTCTACCATAATTTTTTCCTTCAGAAACAGTATTTTATCACAACCGAAATTTCCAATTTTTTTTTCGACAGTATAACAAAAGTTGCTTCACATTAAAAGACGCTCTTATTCTCACAAACTAATTGATTACAGACGTCAAATTTTTTCTCGGCTTTGTTATTCAGATAACCTCCATTGGAACATTATTGAAACTCCGTCAAACGTCTCTCTAGTTATATTGGTATCTGGATCACAATTTCGTGCTGATTTTGGCCATCGTCATTTCTGCACAGTATGTTTACAGGATCCATTGCTATAACAATACTATCCCTTGAGAACCAGTAGATATTCGTAAGTGACAATGGGGCGTTTTGCCGCGAGTTTCGACCTTCAAACGTCTTAATAACGCATTTAACGAGTCATGTTCACGTTTTTTCCCTTCTCAAGATCATCGATAAAATTTATTCCATTGCGCAGTCCCAAAAACAAGAGGACCAGTTACTTTGCAGGGACTTTTGAGTCTTTCACGCTTTCGAGAACGGTTCACACGAGTCGCCATGTACCGCCGACATGTGATTGGAACTCAGAGGTAGTGATCGAGCCATTTATTCTCCATTGTCATTATATCGGACGAAAAACTCGGGTGTTATTACGAGTTAACAGCTGCTAACATCGCTCAGAATCATCAACATTGATCTGTTTTTTGGTCGAATGTGAGACCGCGCGGCACTCATTTGCACAAGCTTCCCATATCCAAATATTGATGATATGATATGACACATGTCCTCTATGATATCTGAAAGCCGCTGCTACTCCGATCAACTTCTTTTAGCGGTCATTCAAAATCATTTTGTGGATTTTTTTGATGTTTTTCGTCGGTAACCACCTCATTTTGGCGTGCATGCGTTACGTCCGTCGTGGCTAATTTCACCACGCCACTTCATTTGCATACAATCAATTATTGTATGATTTCGCTGTGAGAGTCGGAAACTCATTCATCAGCAAGTTTTTCTTCCACCGTATTTTTTGCCTTCAGAAAACAGTATTTTATCAAACACAAATTTTTCATGTTTTTTTTTCAACAATAACAAAAGTTTGCTTTCAAAAAGACGCTCTATCTCACACAACTAATTGACTTACAGACGTTCAAATTTTGGACACGAATATTTGAAGGTGTGTACTGATATAAAAATAATGATGGCATTATTATATAACTAGCGACGCCATCTATGTGTCAGACGTGGACTTATCAAAGCCGACCTGTTTAGGTTTCGATAAAATCATTGAACCCATATCGTGGTTCAGTCTGGGTTTGAAATGGTTAGTGAAAGACAATTTTTGTTTGCATTGCGAATTTTGTACGGTCAATTGCCGAACTTCTTGTACCGGTCTCTCGTATTCGTTCGAAAATCAAAGTAACCTCGTTCTAAGTTTCTCAATTCATTTGAATAGAAATGAATCCGCTTTTGTTGCCCGACGAATGCAATTTTTTGGTTGACAAATAATCTTCCCAGCTCAGCAATCCGCTGTCGTCGGAATTTCTGAAGAGGACAATTACTATGAGGATAGTCCCAAGTATCTGATGGGAATGTCATAAGAACTTCACGTCGGTTAACTTTCTAATTTCTTTACAATAATCGTATTCGTCCCTGAGTTTTACCGCGAGGTGATGCAGCCATCTGAGCTGGGATATGAGATGAAAGCGATGGATCTGATTCAAAATAAGCTGAAAAAATGTCTCTAAATGCTGGCCATTTAAGAAATATCCCCACGAAAGGTGTAGTATCGCACCGGCTGGCAATTTGAGAGACAGGCGCACTTGTTTGCGCGAACTATGATACGAACACTAATATATCTTGTTGCTATTTGTTTTAGAGCACAAATGCTGTATTATGCTTTTCTTTTGTATATTTGTTATTTAGGCACAAGCTTCTTCAAATTTATTAACTCGCAACTAGCTGTGGCCAACCTTCTTTCCACCTCTAAATTTTAATTTCAGGCAATCTGAGACCGACAGTGTCTCTTCCTTTTGATTTTCAGCCTTGCAGAGATGTCCCCCGATTTTCACGATCTGATATGATTAAAAAAAATCTTTCGACGCGTGAGCATCTTTCTTGTATCATTACTTTATCACCTACTTGAGAAACACCAAAAGAAATATACGTTGCTGTGATCGCGAAGAATTAATTTTGGAGTGTAATTTTCGGAAGAATGTCCATTTAGAAAACGATTCGCCTGATTCGCTGAAGTTGCCAGTGAATATATTGAACTGTAAAATATATTTTGAAAATAAATATACTTAACCGCAAAAGTCTATCGAGTAAAAGATTTTTGAATGATGTTTCCGTAAAATCTTCATGCCACTTTAAGTTCACTTTCGTGGTGTAAATAGCTGTGAAATAATCAAGTGATGAAAATAGTTGATATTGCTAACAATAGTACTGTTTCCCCTTTGACTTTATCTCCGTTCAAGCAGTGAGCTACGCGCCATGGAGCTTTTCACTAGGGGCATGCGCTCTCAACAATGCGCACTACAGTATAGCTACTCATTCGCTTGCGTGTTCGTGGTGTAAATAGCTGTTGAAAATTCCATAATTGTGAAGCGAGGTTCAACAACATTACTTCAACTTTGATTGAGAAAGCGTATATTAGGATATTCGCCTCCAAACTTTTTATTGTTTTTATCATTTATTTTCATAATTTCTTTTATTTATAATTCTCTATTCTCTTAAATTTAGAAGAGAACAGAGCTCTAAGAGTATGTTTGCATTTTTTTCTTTATTTAAGTTTATTGAATTTCATTTCCTACTTTTATTTATCCTTTTTCTATTGTTTTCGTTAAGATTTACGAGTGTTAACGGAATTTGTAAATTAACTTTCTGAAATTTTTTCTATTAGGAGTTAGTTACGGATTGGATGTGTCAAGAGAAAGTACGAAGACCAATAAATCTTAGAAAGGAATTAAAACGGAACGTCTTTTTTTTAAGAAAGGTTTAGGCTTTCGCCGCTATACGACACGTGCCCCAATAAGCCGCTTCATCTATAACGCGTTAGGTTGAAAGGCAAATTAATATGGTCCAGTTCAAGCCTCCTTAACATTGCGCAAAAATAGAAAAAGAGTGCAATACTCTCGCAAAAACAAAAAGAAAAAAACAAGCGAAACATTCAATTCCATTGCAGACAAACATCCAAAGAAAGTGTTAAGATATAAAGTACATAGACAAGAATATTTGCAAGAAGGTGATTGATTCGCTGTGTTAATTCGGTGCATATAATAGAAAAACACAATACCGCAAATACTCTTTCGCGACAAAAAAAAAGAAAATAAACAAAAGTTTGTTTAAAATAGGCTCTCCGTGCCTTACTAATTAACAATGTTCAACAGAGTTTGTAATTAACAGATTGACAACTTTTATCACATTTAAAACAAATTTAACGGTCGTTCAGTGTAACAATTCTATCAATTTTCTCTTAAGACGTTGATTCCTGCTGGATAGATGTGTTGATCGTATGACAGAATGATCATCTGCCAAACGTCAAATACAAAGTGGTAAAGTAACAAGGACACACGCGTTACCGACGGTTAAGAACGCTTGTCGATTCATGCGAATATTTTATTAATATATAATATATTTAACGATATATTACCACTGTTCAATTAACAAAAGTGAAAAACATTCGTAACGAATAAGAAGTAATTAAATAAAAGCTGTGGTGACGATTTAATAAACGGCAATACGAACGAAATAAGACGATAAAAAATTTTCTCCACAGTAGTGTATGTGTCGAGTAAAAAATTGGTGCATCAAAAATGGAAAACAATTTGCTAGTCCAGCTAAGATAGAATATCAATGACAAAAGTATATTTCGGCGTAAGTTCTGCCAGGCCGAAAACTAATGTATTCCTTTCACCATCGATTGCGTAGAAACTCTCACTGCAGACCTGTCATCACAATCGAGATTATTAACGTTAAAACTTCCTAACCGCGTCAGTCTAAATTGCAGTAGTCCATACGTAGTTATATATTAAACTAAAAATAGGCAGCCTATTAAATTACTATATAATTAAGTTTGACAAAATTTTTGATATAGAATATAAATTTTGTATATAAAATTTCTATAAGAATAAAATTTGACAAAATTGAACATTTTGACGAACATCCTTTTCTATAGAAGTAAAAGTGGAACAAATTTTCTATAGAAATGAAATTTTAACAAAATTTCGATAGATATATAAAATTTTGTCTACAATTTTCTAATAGAAATAAAATGTTATGACAAAATTTCTTTAGAAACAAATTTTGACAAATTTCTTCTATAGTAATTTAAAATTCTTGAACACATTCTCTATAGAAATTAAAAATTTTGACAACACTGTCTTCGTATGAAATAAAATTTTGCGCAAAAATTTATTTATGGAACATAAAGTTTTGACAAAATTTTCTATAGAAATATAAATTTTGGGGAGATTATTTCTTCATGGTTCGAGTGGCAACGCAATGATTCATGACCGATAATGGACCAATTTTGTGTGCATTGGGATCGCTATATATATATCTATTAGACGATATGGCAAGAATTGGCATGGTCTAGTTAGCAGGCCAACTCATACTAACACACGTTGCAAATTTCAACCCGAGATCGGATGACTTTCTTCTCCAAGGACTCCGAAGATCAAATCTAAGAGAAACGCCTTATATGGGGGCTAATATATAATTATGGACCGTCATATGGACTAATTCGTGGTCCGATTCAATCGATCGGATGAATTGTGCTCCTCTAAGAGGCTCGCGAGGTCAAATCTGGGATGTTTATAATGGGGGCTATATATAATTATGGACGATAGGTTAGGTTGGTTCGGTGGCAGCCCGATGTATCAGGCACGTAGACTATTTCAGTCATTGTGATCCTACATTGGTAACTTCTCTCTTATCACCTGAGTGCTGTCCCGATTTCCATGTTAAGCTCAATGACAAAGAACCTCCTTTTTTATAGCAGTGAGACCACACTTACGAGAAGCTTTAGAAACCCTCGAAATGTCACACATTACTGAGGTGAAAATAATCACCGCTGAAAAACTTTGGTGTTCGGTTCAAAGCACCGGAGTCGAACCCACGACCATTGTGATATGCAAGCGCGGGCATGCTAAATATTGCACCACGGTGCTCCTTATATGCCGACGATATGGACCGAATTTTTGCTATGGTTGTGTAGAGACCATTTAATAAGTATATGATTAACATGGTAACAAATTTAAGCCAGATCGGAGAAATATGCTACTTTTATCAGCCTCGCAAGCCAGAATCTGCTGCGGTCCGTTTATATGGGCATATAATGTAAAAGTGACCGATATGACTTTGCAATACCATCCCGACCTACATAAAAACAACTCTTGTGCCAAGGTTGAAGTCGATAAGCTTGTTTCGTTCAGAAGTTCAGACTTGATTTCAACTCGACGACGGCGCGATCGCTTAGATCGACGTCAGAATTTCACACGGCCACCGCAAGGAATAAAAGGGTAATTCTTTGGAGGTTAAGATTTTCATGCATTAAGTATTTGACAGATCACGTGGGATTTCAGACATGTGGTCAAAGAGAAGATGCTCAGTGATGCTTTGAATTCATCATGAATCAGACTTATCAACGCGACGCAACGCTTGCAAATCATTGAATTTTATTACCAAAAATCAGTGGCAGAAAATCACCGCGTTTTTTATCGACCAATACTTTTCAGCTCGATGAGCTCATTTCTGTGATTGAATGGCTACTGTAATATACAGCAAAATTGCCGCATATTGGAGTTTGAAGAGCAACCAGAAGCCGTTCAAAACTGCCCATGCATCCGAAAATGCACTGTTTGGTCGTGGTTTGTACGCTGATGAATCATTGGACCGTATTTTTCAAAGATTTGCGTTGGACGCAACGTTACGGTGAATGCGATCGCTATCGTTCGATGCTAACAACTTTTTGCTTGCCAAAATGAAAAGGAACTGAACTTGGTGACCATGAGGGTTGGTTTTCAACAAGATGGCCTGTACATGCCACACAGCTCGCGATTCTATGGCCTTTGAGGGAAAACTTCGCCGAAAACAATTTCATCTCAAGAAATGGACCGGTAAGTTTGGCCCACCAAGATCATGCTATTTGACGCCTTTTAGACTATTTTTTGCGTGGCTAACGTCAAGCTCTAACAGTCATTACAACAAATACAGCAACATTCACTTGGACACGAAACATTTCCGAAGAACATTCGGGCCTATTCCGGCCGATGCTCGAAAAAGTTGCCCAAAATTGGACTTTCGAATCGGACCTAAGACGCAGCCCGCGTCAACATTTAAATAATATATCTTCGAAAAAGTAAATGTCATGGACCAACTCTAACGTTTCTCCAAACTAAAGAACCGCCATGAGGATTTTTGCAAATCTTATGACGTTTTATTCTAAAAAAAACAAGTTCATCAACGCGTCTTAACAGAATGCACCCTGTTATAGTTACTTTTTTGGGTCTTAGCGCAATATTTCGATTGTGTTACAAACGGGATTGACAAAGTTCAACTATACCCCATCCACATACTTAGGGTTAAAATACAGTATTTAGATTTAAAAGCTGCATATGAACCTATGGAACTTGAATTGAAATAATTTTACAAAAATCATTGCGAGAAATATAAAGTCGAAAAAGGAAGGAACAAATTATTTTCAAAGTACCGTACTAATAGTGTGCCGTGATATGAAATATGATTACCGTTGCCAATTATATCAGCGGTGTACCCTACCTTCAGGGGATTTATTTCATCCGCGACAGAATATAAAAGGTGGTGGGATCCTACATAATAATTATGAAATAATATAACACAATAAACAAACCGTGTAGTCACCTCTGTTTTCTTTTTGTGAAAATCAAAGGCTCGAGTCAGTGGTGAAATAAACAACATAATAGCGGCGATCGAAATAATCATAACACCATACACGTGGATTTACAAGAAGTAAGAAGAAATAATACTAAATTTTTTTCACACAAACTTTTAATTAAAAATTAATGTTGTAATAAAATCCAAATTCTGCGGGTGTACAAAACCAAAATTCGCCAGGAAAACAAGTATTGTCTATAATGATTCCTTCACTAACCATTTCAACAGCCGAACAGCAAGAGGCAGGTCCTCATAATTGCAAGCTTAGAAACACACACACCGATTTTACATATAGATTCGAAAACGCTGATCAAAATGCAGGATAATTTTCTAGAATAATGGGTCACGAAAATCCTACGCAGGATGGGCCATTACAATATCAAATACAGGCAAATGAAATACTTCTTGCAATACGAGCCCTGTCCCCCCCCCACCCGGAGCGGTGAGAAGTTAATACCACACTCTCCTTTTCCAAAAATGAAAGTAGCAGCTATTTTACAACAGCGCGAAATATTTTTGGAACATTGTGGGATAGATGTTTACAGATAAAAGGGGCAACTTCTTTTCTAGTATTGAAGGGCCAGAATAGAATTTCTCTCCAAACGGCATTCAACAGAGGTTGGACATCCGATGAGAACAATAACGCGTCAGATCAGGGTCGGGTCTGGCACGGTTCGTAAGAGTTGTAAAGGAGAAATGTATTTTAACTGTAAAGGCTCACAATCCGACTTTCAAAAAATCATAACTTAAATCAGTTGATCGTATCAAAGTTCTGCTCGATTTCGTTGCTCTCGCGGCCATTAAGACGACAACTTCTCATGACCAGTAAAGGGTTGACATCTCGCACACACATTTTGCCATCAAGGCCAGCCCACATCGGATATGATCTACTCGTAGCCTGCACACTCCGCTTTCGATCGAATAAAACGGAACACTTACTATCAGATTGCTGTGTGCGATTGGAGGGCGCCGAGGAGTCTCAATTGGCTGTATATGTCACGTCAGGCGATCGAGATTCTGAACAAAGATTAACGCATCTTCAACGATTAGTGTCTCGCATACCGACGGCTCCCTACCCTCTACCACCGAGCGAGCTAAAAAAATTGTCGAGTCTAGCAGCACAGTAAAGCAAACCTTCACGCCCGAATCCGCACTGCAACCATCGCGTATCCCTCT
>PGFW01011191.1:11448-21690 GCA_003123925.1 Haematobia irritans | reverse complement strand
CCTGTCATTTTAAACAAAAGCAAATTGTGGATGTGTACATTTCTTTGGGATATCCAGTGTCAATCTCAACCATTTGCCTCTACAAGAGGGTGCAGCCAATGCTGACCATCTAGTTGTGCGACCTGGCAACCCTTCACCCCTACAATGAAATTGTCTTATTTGCAATGGTGGATATGGGGTGGGAGTTGTCGTTGTTGTCGAGCTACTGGTTGCCGTTGAAGCTTTCTGTATTAATGCTCCGGCGGTATCGTATTCATCATGCTCATCACTATTGCTACTACTGCTGTTATCGATCATATTCTCTTCACTATCGTTATCGATATCTGTTTCCTCTTCTTCTTCTTCATCCATTATTGCCGATGTATTGGGCAGATCATATTTTTGTTCTTTATATGTGGGATTGTTATGGTGTTTTTGTAGGGATGATGCTGATGAATTGTGAATATCTTCGTTTGTCATGAAATCGGGTATATAGGCTTCCATGTAACAGCGAACCATTNTTTAAACTATGCGAACTTTAGCGAAAAGGAGTGTAAATTTCATCAAAATTCAGAAAAAAATAAACATTTTTATAAATTTTTTCACATCTCCTAAACTGGGTCATCTAGAGCGAAATTTCAAAATCTGAAAAAAGATCAAAATTTCCATATGAAATCTCCTTAGCTATGCGTTTTACATTAAAAAGGAGCTTAAATCGTCATCACCTCCAAAAAATCGAAAATTCTTTTCAAGGAAAAAAAAATCGTTTTTTATGAAAAACTTCTTTTGCTCATATCCCCTCAACAAAGGGGCGAAAGGGAGCTTAATTATGTTACCATTTTTATGCAAAACACTTGAAATTCTCTTCCAATTTCTAGAAACACTTCCATGCGACACATGTTTCCCGTACATTGTCCTAAGAGTAAAGTTTATCATTTATATTTTCATTATAGTATACAAAGAGAGAAAAAAAAATCGTTTGGAAAACGTGTACCGAAAACGTTTGTCTTTTTTGTTAGAGATTTTTGAATTTCTGGGAAATTTTTACTTTTAATCACCAAAGATCGTTTATTCAAATTTTTATTTTTCAATAAAAAAAATCATATTTTTCAACCAAAAACACATTTCATACTTTTTTATATCAAGCACTGTTCTTTTCTCCTCACTTTAATTCTTTAATAAGAAATTTTTTTTTTTTTTTTCAGTTCGTATAAAATTTTAATATGTAGGTATGTAATGTTGAACTTTTTTTTTGGGAATCTTCGAACATATCTGGAATATATGTAAAAACCAAAAAAAAAATACTTTTTGGTGTTCAGTCGAAGCAGGGATCGAACCCACGACCCTTGGCATGCAAGGCGGACGTAGCAACCAGAGCTCCACGGTGCCCAACTGAATGCATGTTTCTGTTAAATAAAGTTTGTTTAATCGGCTCGTGGGCGCCGCAAGCTATGCTATATAAATATAACTTATATGGATAATTGTCTATTGATGTGTTGGCTTACAAATTGCATGGTCCGCGGTTCGATTCTCCGTCCAGGCGAAGGTAAATTTTAAAAAATTTGTAAAATCGAATAATTTCTTCTACATTGTTTACAGAAAAAGGTGCTAAAAACTAAAAAACCCTCATGAAGTGAGAAGAAAGATATGAGGGAAAATGCAATTAGCCACAATAGATGTTTTTTTTTTTTTACATTCTGGAAAAGAATAAACGTTTATCACTAAAAGTATATACTTTTCTTTCCAAAGAAACTTCCTTACAGCGAAAGCGAATGAGAAACGAACTTTGTTTGTCTAAAATTTCGTTTGGGAGGAAAGAATAATTTTTTTCGTGTACTACCAATGAATAAAATATGAATGTTTTTGTTTTTTTTTTTTTTTTTTACCAAAATGAAAGAGAGAAAAATTATATATTGTTGACAATGTGGTTTGCGTCTTTCCTGTTCCTTTTGTTAGCTTGATTGTGGTACTTCCAATGCTGATGGGCTTCTGCTTAGACTAATGTTGGTGATGGTGAAGTTATTATCGTCATTGCCATCGTTTCCGTTTCCTTCCTAATGTTTTCACTCACAAACACGTGGTGTTGTGGGTTTCTTTTGTGTGTTTTGTTCCTTATATATCTAACGGGAAAATTGCTTGTTTTGATATTGTCTGCTCCCAGGGGTAGTTGCTGTTGTATTACACGGTTTATTGTCTTGTACCCGAGGACATCGATAAATGATGGTAATTTTCATTATAATATTTCATTGGCTTCACAAAAAAAAAACAGGAACAAGACCAACAACAGCAACAACAACTAACACGGGATACAAATACACGGGATACAACAGTGACAAGTATAAAGCACAACTGTGTGGTATTGTATTTGTTTGGTGATGGTTAAAGGTTTTCTTCTGTTGTCATAGCTTTAGAGTGTGTCTCTCTCCCTCTTTCTCTCTCTCGTCTTACTTCAATGACAATAATTATTCTCATTCTTACACCATTTCTCCATGATGAAAAATTAGCTTGCAATTGATTGTATAAAGTTTGTGCAAATGCAAAATTCAATTTCAAAATTTCAATTACAATTGTTTAATTCGTTTAATTAATCTCTTCTTCATGTAATACCATAAAGAAGAGATTAATTAAACAAATAGATTTCAATATAAATGTAAATGGTTATGTATTGGTATTTATTAATTTATTGATTAATTACTTTTACAATTAAATTATAAATCTAATTGTAAGTTTTGGCTGCTACGGTCTTATGCTTAAGTTTTAGTATTTATTTTCTACACTGAAAACAAATGTATTGTCGTGAGGGTCAAAGATTTCATGTCTTTAAAAATACGAGAATACAATTTTGCTTAGCATAGAAGGACGCATTTCTCTAAAATAAGTTATTTTCCTTGTCCAAAAGTCGATAATTTTCAATGAAGTCATATTTGTCCTTATAATTAAGTGATTTGACTTAAAAATGGGTTATCTTACATGAAAGAAAAAATTTATCAGGCTAAGGCCAACTTGACTTTAATAATTCAGAAAATCTTTTAAATTTAATGAAATTGTCTTTAAATTTGTTGTCTTTTTGCATCTTGACTACAAAGAAAAAAAAATCGTTCACAATATAGGACATGTTTTTTCAAAACTTTTTTAAGAAGTTTTTTACTTGAAACATAGCATAATTCTACTGGAAGTCGAGTCCTAATTTGGAAATAAAGTCGCGATTAACTCGTTTTTAAAGGACTTTGATAGCATGAAGAAAAAAAGCTGAGAAAGCGAAAAAATTAAAATTTGTTTCCTTAGCCAGTACACAAAACTAAATTAAAAGAGAATTGTGTCTTAAAAGTATCATTACTTGTATTCTCCGCTTCTTTGGCTCGAGATCGATTACAAATTATTTTTTAAAAGCAAAGACAAAATCTTTGGAACCGGTATGCTTTTTTCTCGTGTAAAGAAACTACAAATTTACTTGTTACGTTAAGCTGCAATTGGAATCATGCCATTAAATGGCCATATAGAAAATTTTGCAATCTTCCGAATTTCGGGAAACATGGGTGATATATTTAATGTAGCCAATAGCCTTTGTGTTTTTAAAATTTATAAATAATACAATATAATGTTTAACAATCATCCGTTTAATTCATTAGTAGTATCTATTGGCATTCCTTAAACTGGATGTATTGGTTAAATTACTTTATTTATTTATTAAATTTTAAAAACTATAATAAACATCCTGTTGTGCTACTACAAAGGCTATTGCACAGAAAAAAATCACCAAAATATTTCCAATTAAAAGTTAAATTGAAGTTGAAAATTTTTTCAATTAATTAAATTAATTGATACAATTAACATTTTAATCATGATGGGGAAACATTAAGTAATTAGTCAATTATTTGAAATTTAACATTTTTATAAAAATAATTGTACAATTAACTTTTTAATCAAATTCGGAGAAGACGTCAATTCATTAAAAAAGGTGCTATATTTTTTTGTAGAGGATTTTTAAATTAAAAATGTTATTTCAACATCATTTGTTAATCAAATGAAAACTCTAAGCCAATTCAGAAAGGAATTAAAAATGTTGTCCTTTTTATAATTAATAAATAATTGGAGTTTTGCAATCAATCATCAATTAAAATTTTTTAATTGAATCAATTAAAAATCATAATTGGGAATTTGCTGAAAAAATCAATTCAATTTTTTAATAAGAATTTTCTTCTATGCCACATTCAAAACTGTGCATGTACTATCATCTTTCGTGATTGAAATATTTCAATTAAAAATTATTGGGATCAATTAATGGTGATTGAATTTTCAGAAATTGTTTTTTTCTGTGTGCGTGGACTTACATTAATCATCTATTCAGCCATGTTCGGAATTGCAATATTTTTATATTGACCATATTTCTTAACCCGATTTTCATTTAATTTAAATCTTGCATATAGTTTCTCTATATACGAGAAGTTCAAATTAAAAATTACATTGGCGTTGCGAGCAGTACTATCTAGTCGTTGTTAAAAAAAAATTCTTGCTATTTCGAGGATTCCTAATATCGGCTACATAGTCTTTTATCATTTATATGCATACTTTTAGCGCCGAAATAAATCCCATCATTTTCAGGCCTATTCAATATAAGGGAGACAAAAGTTGCCCATATGTCGAAAAAAGCACTTACCAAGCAAATTAGCGTGTAGGACCAACTTTCCCTAGGGGGCGGTATAGCCCCCCTACGCTAAAAATTACTAAGCTGAACTTATAGGTTAATCTAATGTTCTATTCATAAAATATGAACTTAAACAATTAGACATCAAAATAACTCGAAATTAACTTTATATATAAACGCCAAAAAGTCGTTCCAACACTTTTCCCAGCAAAGACAAACATGTGACGTTGTTTGTCTAAAGACACACTATTAAAAGTACTTCCAAAAAGATGTCCTCAATTATTTTAACTACACAGGACATAAGTTTCTTGTTGTACCTTCATTTTATTTTTCATATTTATGTGTAATTTGTTGGTTTCTTTTTTTATCAAATATGTTGAAACAAAAGAGTAAGAATAATAATAATTCGGTTCACAAATATTCACAATCTTGCCACCAAAAACTGCCTGCGATCTCTTAGAAAACATCCGATAATTTTGAAATTATTCGGGAGAAACGTTCTCAAGACAAGCCCGATCGAAGCATTAAAATCATAAATAAATATAAATATTTATTGGGGAAAATTCACAAAATTTTTAATTTCACATTTCACAACACTGAATTCGGCTCTTTCACTTTAAGAAGTGATGCAAATTCGCATTGCTAACGGCTGGTTGAAACGGTGGCATTTTCCTATGACATGCACCATATTACATTCATTGCTTCGTCCGCCATTTTGATCAACTTCTAGGCCCAAAAAACATTTATTACTACTTTTTTGGCGGACCTTTTTTTGCAGCATTATTAAGGATATTAAATTTATGAAGAATAGTTATATATCGATTACTATTTTTTATTAAATTGACTAAACTAATCATCATAAGTCAACCACAGCTTTTCATTAAATATCTGACTTCAAACAATTGCCCATCGCAACGCTACAACCAATGTAATTCGCTTGTCATGAGTCTTTGCAGGAACTTGTGCGGATTGTATATACTTGTTTAATTTAATAAAATTAAAAAAAATATTGACATTTATTGAAAAATGGAAAATCATAAAAGGAGCTTTCAAATTCTGAGGGGGGGCTAAAATTTTCTGGGGGTGGGTGTAAGCCCCTCCCCAAGGGGGCCTTCTCGCTTATGTTACAAGTAATCTTAGCAGGAAAGTGAATTTGAATAGGCAATCAAAGAGAGGACTGAGAAAGCAACCGGTGTTTTATGCAGAAACAAGCGGTGGGCCTCAAATGCGGCCTGATTCAAAAGCGCGTCGCCTAGATGAGCCATAATAAGCCAATCCTCACACACTTATCGAAGTCTAGTTGACATCAAGGGAGACGAGCGTTCAGATCAAAAGCGCAGCCCCAATGGCTACGGTGACGGTGGCCAAGATGTTAGGAGAATGAACGGAAACACGAAACATTAAAAACATTAAAGGATAGCAGATAACGAGGTGGGTGTAATGGGGATGTTCTTAACAATGCCATGTCACTATACCTGAGGGGGTGACATTTCTGGGATGCGGAGGTGGACTTCTGACGGCACAGTAACAGGTTGGCTGATAAGTCCCTTGTTGAACATGATGGCGTACTCAGTATTAAACAAGTAAGGAAAGTCTAAGTCGGATGGGCGCTATATTGATACCCTTCACCACTTTGTGATCTAATTTTTCAGATTTACCATATCACATCCGTCAATGAAATGCGATCGTTTGGGGTGCTATATAAAGCGTTCATGTCCCAAATAAAACATTTTAAATTCACTGACTTGGACAGAATTTGGATAGACTTTCAAAAAACTAAGCTCAGAATTTAAGTGGATAAATGCGCACTAGGGTGGACAAATTTTAGTTTAAAAAAATATGGGAAACATTTAAATCTGAAGCATTTAAGGAACTTTGCAAAAGTTATTAGATTTCTTGGGCTCGATATATATTTATTAGAAGTTTAGGAAAATTAGAGTTTTTTACAACTTTAACTAAGCAGTGGCGTTTTACAAGGAACATTTTTGTTTTTGACCATTTTGTCGAAATCCAGAAAAACATATATATGGGAGCATATCTCAATCTGAACCGATGGTCAACCAATTTGGCCCATAGTAAATTCTAATTTCTTACCCCTGGGCTTGCAAATTTCACTAACTCGGAGTTAAAAATTGGGCCTCTTGTGTCTAATGAGTGTAATGGGCAAAAGCTAAATACTGGAGCTATATACTAATCTGACCGTTCTCAAACCAAATTTGGCCACGCATACTCATATGCTAATTCTACTCCTGTGCAAATTTCAATAAATCGGAGCAAAATTTGCCATTCTGTATGTCATATGGAGTGTAAATCGGGCGAAAAGCTAATATCATGGGAGCCATATATCTAAATCTGAAAACCATTCAACCAAATTTGACCACGCATGCTACATTGCTATTCTACTCCCTGTGCAAATTTCAACTTATATCGGAGCAAAAATTGGCACTCTGTGGGCAAATGGGGAGTGTAATCGGGCGCGAAACTAATATATGGAGCTATATCTAAATCTGAAACCGATTTGATTGATATTTTGCAGGTTTTTCGAGGGGGGATATAAATATTTATGGGGATGTACGGAATTGGGAGGAAGATTCGGGATGATATGCACGGCCAATTATAAGCCAGATCGGTGGAAAATATTATATGGCCCAGCTATTCTAAATCTGAACCGATTTTTTTCCAAAATCAATAAGGGATCGTCTTGAGCGGAAACAGACCCCATACCAAACTTTCTAGGACAATCGGACTAAAACTGCGAGCTCGTATTTGCACACAAAAATACCATCAACAGACAGACAGAACAGACGACGCGACATCGCTAATCGCTCAGGAATTAATTCTAAGACGATCCGGTATACTAAATGATGGGTCTCAGACTTTTCCTTCTTGGCGTTACATCACAAATGCACAATTATTATCCCTGTTACACAGTAGTGGTGAAGCAGGTATAAAAAATTACCAACCTTCAAATGATTAGTGTCAAATTTGACGCTCGTAAGTCAAATTAGTTTGGAGATAGAGCGTCTTTGTGAAGCAACTTTTGTTATTGTGAAAAATGGAAAATAAAAAAATTTTCGTGCCTTTGATAAATACTGTTTTTCTGAAGGGGAAAAAATACTGGTGGAAACAAACTTGGCTCCTTCGATAATTACAGTTTCCGGACTCTTGCCCACAATATGATTTGGTATGCAAATTCAAAGTGGTGGTTGAAATGAGCACGGAGGACGGTGAAGCAAGTGGACGCCGAAAGAGGCTGGTTCCGACGAAAAACATCAAAAAAATCCACAAATGATTTTGAATGACCGTACAAATGAAGTTGATCGGGATAAGGCAGGGAGGCCTTAAAGATATCAAAGGATAAAAAAACGGTGTTGGTATATCATTCATCAATATTTGGATACTGCGGAAGCTCTGTGCAAAATGGCGGCTGCAAAATGGGCGCGAGCTCACATTTGACCAAAAAACAAAATGTGTTAATGATTACTGGAGCGGTGGTTTGCAACTGTTAACTCGCTAATACACCGGTTTTTCCGTCGATTATGTTGACAATGGCTGAAACATGGCTCCATCACAACCCCGAGTCCATCGAACGTCGGCTGAGGCGGCAGCGACCGTGACCGTCTCGAAGCGGGAAAAGACTCAAAAGTCCGCTGGCAAAGTAATGGCCTCTTTTTTTGGATGGCATGGCAATATTTTTTATCCGGTTATCTGAGAAGGGGAAACCACTTCAACAGCTGACTCATTATATTGGCGTTATAGAGCGTTTGAAGGTCGAAATCGACGGCAAAAACGGCCCACCCATATTTGAAGAAGAAACAAGTAAGAGTCTAAAGGTCGGGCGGGACTAATTATTACCCTGACCACTTTGTAGATCTAAATTTTCGCATACCCATTCACATTAACGTTCAAATGTGTTGGGTGCTATATATAAAGGTTTGCCAACATACTCTTAAACTATCACTCGATCTGGACAGAAATTTGATAGGACTTCTACAAAAATCTACAGACTCCAAAATTTAAGTCGGGCTAAAGCTCCTAACACAATGTTAGTAAAAAAATATGCGGATAAATTTTAAATCTGAAAACATTTTAAGGAAACTTTGCAAAAATTTATTCTATGATTTATCGGCTTCCTTCATATATGTAATAGAGTTTAGGAAATGGAAAGTCATCTTTAACGCTTTTCGACTACAAGCGTGGCTGATTTTACAAGGGAAATGTTGGTATTTTGACCATTTTTGTCGAAATCAGTAAACATATACTATGGAGGCTCTTATCTAATCTGACGATTTCAATAAATTTGGCGCGCCATCAGCAATAACAAATAGGCTAATTCTCCCTGGGTGCAAAAATTTACTAAATACGGAGGCAAAAATTTTACCTCTGTAGATACATATGAGTGTAAATCGGCGAGCTATATATGGACGATATAATTCTATCTGAACGATTTCAACCAAATTTGGCCATCGCATAGGCCTTACCAATGCTAATTCTACTCCCTGGGGTTTGCAAAATTTAAACTAAATCGGGGGAGCAAAAACTTGGCCTCTGTGGTCATATGAGTTACAATCGGGGCGAAAGTATATATGCGGGGATATATCCAAATCTGAACCGATTTCAACACAAATTTTGGCACGATAGCCTACAATGCTATTCTACTTCCCTGTTGCAACAATTCAGCTTAAATCGGGAGAAAAAAATTAGGCCTCTGTGTCATATGATGTAAATCGGGCGCGAAAAGCTACTATATGGGAGTATATCTAAATCTGAACCGATTTCAACCAAATTTGCGCATGCATAGCTATGATGCAAATTTCTCCTGTGCAAAAATATTCAACTAAAAATCGGAGCGAAAAATTGGCCTCTGGTGATCATATGAGTGTAAACGGGCGACGATACTATATGGGAGCCTATATCTAACTCTGACGATTTCAATTACAAATTTGGCCACACTAGATCACTACTAATTGACCTCCTAGGGGCAAAAATTTCACCCAAAATTGGGGTAACTCTGGCTTCTGGGACGTTTAGTCCATATTACGGGCGAAGGAATATATGGGAGCTAATATTCTAATCTGAAACGATTTCTTCCAAAATAAACGGTATATATTACTGGCCAAAACACAATCTTTGGGACCAAATTTGAAGTTCGACTTGGACTAAAACTACGAACTGACCTAACTTTGATTACAAAAATCGTGTTCACGGCACAGACGGACAGACGGACAGACGGCATGGCGTATATCGACTCAGGAGTCCACCCTGAGCATTTTTTGCCAAAGACACCATGTGTCTATCTCGTCTCCTTCTGGTGTGGCAAAATATGCCCTAACTTATACATACACCTGTTCACAAGGTGTGGATGCAGGTATAAAAGTGTTGTTCCAACCAAAGACAAAACACCGTGCCACAAGTCATTGAAACGATGGATAAAAATTCCATGAAATTGGGCTTCGAATTGCTTCCCATCCACCGTATGTCTCCAGGATCTGGCCCCCAGCGACTATTTTTTCCTTCTCAGACCCAAAAGGAAATGCTCGCAGGGAAAAAAATTGCTGCAATGAAGAGGTGATCGCCGAAACTGAGGCCTATTTTGCAGAGCAAAAATTTCTCTCTCC
>PGFW01011191.1:0-11423 GCA_003123925.1 Haematobia irritans | reverse complement strand
GCCATTATAATCGACGATCATCTTAAAGCTTAAGAAAAATATTTTTAATCTTTAATGAAAAATAATCTAAAGTAAGAGGAAAGTTGGTTGTATGGGAAAATCAAATGTTTTATTAAGTTTTTTTTTTTTATAATTATTTGTCGCTATAGATAGTGGAAGAACTAAGATTCTAAATCGAATAATGTCGTCAAAATTTTCTTTATACTAGCCATATAACTACGAAATTCAAACAAAAAAAAAGGATTTTTTTTTAAAATTATTTTAAATTAACATACAGGTGGCCAGATATGTAATGCAAGCAACTTCAGGTTTGCCATCATTAGTTTCAATCGCACAATAGCCATAAAAATATCAGGGTTTCTCTCAATCTGTATTCGTTCTTTTCACACTGAGAAAAAAGCTACCGCGTTCACAAAGATTTGTGTCTTTCTTTTAAAAAATAATTTGGTATTGATCTCGAGCAAAGAAGCAGGAGAATACAAGTAATGATACTTTTTAAGACACAATTCCTTTTAATTTAAGTTTTGTGGATGTACTTGCTTCCAGGAACAATTTTAATTTTTCGCTTTCTCCGCTTTTTTTTCTTCATATGCTATCAAAGTCTTTAAAACGAGTTAACGTGCACTTATTTTTCCATATTAGGACTCGACTTCCAGTAGAAATTTGCTATGTTTTAGTAAAAAACTTCTTTAAAATAAAGTTTTGAAAAACATGTCCTATATTTGAACG
Organism: Haematobia irritans; assembly: GCA_003123925.1. Lineage (NCBI taxonomy): Eukaryota > Metazoa > Arthropoda > Insecta > Diptera > Muscidae > Haematobia > Haematobia irritans. Next base: position 10,694 of record PGFW01011191.1, on the reverse strand, counting down.
ATTTTTTGCTTTGTAGTCAAGATGCAAAAAGACAACAAATTTAAAGACAATTTCATTAAATTTAAAGAATTTTTCTGAATTATTAAAGTCAAGCCTATAAATTTTTTCTTTCATGTTAAGATACCCATTTTTAAGTCAAATCACTTTATTATAAGGACAATACGACTTCATTGAAAAGTTTATCGACTTTTGGACAGGAAATAACTTTATTTTAGAGAAATGCGTTCTCTTTGCTAACAAAATTTTGTATTCGTATTTTAAGACATGAAATCTTGACCTCACGACAATATTTTTTTCAGTGCAATCTGGAGATTTTTTGGTGGTGAGAAATTTTTACACTAAAAAAATTCCAAAGTTGTTAAGATAATCTCAAGACGAAGCTTTCGCCAGGAATAGGCTGGAAATACCACAGAGCTACTTTCGGTGTTTTTGTCGGCCGCTTGGGCATAATTCGTGCCACTCACTGATTCGAAAATTTGATTGTTATTTCCCAAATTTTTGCCTCTGAAACAATAAATATTAAAAAATTTAAAAAAAAATATAACTAAAAATATAGCTGTATTGTTTTCATATCAACCACCCTGTATGTTGTATATATTTTTATTTCGTTATTAATAGAATATTGTGGAAAAACTAGATTCTAAAATTGGATATTACTTTGTCACTTTTTTTCATATGAATTAAAATTCGTTGCTTTTCTAATGGTAAATATAAACAAAAACAGCTGATATTTGATTTGAAATCAGCTTGATTTTGACTTTTCTTCTAAAGAACTAAAGAATTTCACTTTTCTGATAAGAATTTTTTGTTATTATTTTAATATAGTTTTATGCCCAAAATCTATTTAAACTCAAATCTATTAATCATAATTTTTTGAAACTTAAATTTTTTTATTTACTATTTTTGTGTAATTTTACCATAATTTCCCATTTTCCCATATTTTTTTGTTTTTTTTGATGAAATCATATTGAAATAGAATTCGACTGTTCTTACTTTTTCATCACCCTGTCATTTTTAAACAAAAGCCAAATTTGTGGATGTTGTAACATTTCTTTGGATATTCCAGTGTCATCTCAACCATTTGCCTTCTACAAGAGGGTGCCAGCCAAAATTTTGCTGGACCATCTAGGTTGTGCCGGACCTTGGCAAACCCTTTCACCCCTACAATGAATTTGTCTTATTTGCAATTGTGGCATATGGCGGTGGAGTTGTCGTTGTTGTTCGAGCTACTGGGTTGCCGTGTGAAGCTTTCTGTATTTAATGCTTCCGCGCGGGCTATCGTAGTTCTCATTGCCTCATCACTATTTGCTTACTACTGCTGTTATCGATCATATTCTTCTTCATATCGTTATCGATATCTGTTCTTCCTCTTTTATTCTTCATCCATTATTGCCGATGTATTGGGCAGATCATATTTTTGTTCTTTTATATTGTGGGATTGTTATGGTGTTTTTGTAGGGATGTATGCTGATGAAATTGTGGAATTATCTTCGTTTGTCATGAAATCGCGGTATATAGGCTTCCATGGTAACAGGAACCATTATTGCGATCACCTGAAAATTAAATAAATAAAAAAGGAGATTATTGTAAGGCGCCCATAATCTTCCAACTTTAGTTTTTTCTACCTACCTTCGATTAATAAATATGTTTAAGGTGGTAATTTATGACATGCCTTAGAACTTCGCAATACTTCAAATTCCACACAGTTATTCTGAAAAGAGTGATTAGAGGGAGAAAATTCATGATTTAAGAAAAAAAAAAAAAAAAAGAATTTAAATACATTGGGAAATTATTATTAGAAAGACTAATATCATTTCGAATCGCAAAAAAAATCTTCCTTAGTTTTTTTTCCATAAAATATTTTTATTTAAAATTTTATTTCTATTGACAAGTTTGTCAAATTCTATTTTTATAGAAAATTTTGTCACAATTTTTGTTTCTATAAAAAATTCTTGTTTTAAGAAATGTTTGTCAAAATTTTTGGTTAAAATTTTATATCCATAAAAATTTTTGTCAAAAATTTTTTTTCTACAGAAATTTTGTCAAAAATTTTTTATTTCAAATAGAAAATTTTTGTCAAGAATTTTATTTCAATAGAAAATTTTTTTATTTTTGTTAGAAAATTTCAACATTTAGTTTTCAGAAGTTTTTTCAATTTTTTATAGAAGATTTTTATAGACAATTTTTGACAAAACTTTATTTCTATCGTAAATTGGTCCAATTTTACTTCTATAGAAATTTTGTCAATTTGTATTTCTGTAGAAAATGTCAACATTTTATTTTTTTATAAGTTTGTTTTTTTTTTTATTTTTTTATAGAACATTTTGTTAAAATTTTATTTTAAGTAAAATTTTATTAAAATTGTAATTTTTACCGAAATTTTGTCAAAATTTTTATTTTCTATAGAAAATTTTGTCAAAATTTTATTTCTAAAGAAAATTTTGTCAAAATTTTATTTCTATAAAAATTTTGTCAAATATTATTTTCAATAGAAAATTTTGTCAAAATTTTTATTTCTATTGAAAATTTTTTTTTTCAAAAATTTTATTTCTATTAGTAATATTTTGTCAAATTTCACGTTGGGTTTGAGTAATTAAAACCGAATTTATTTCTTGATAATTGCTGTGTATAGTTTTGCTGCAAGTAGAGGATGCTGATTGAGGAATGTGTTTTATTCCGAACAGCTGCTACATTCCAACCATCTTTTGCAGTCTATAGGAGCTTTGCCCAATAAATTGACAAGCATACTTTTCCTCTGTTTGGTTAGCTACACTTTGTAGTTTAGTCAATGCATGGCTTTAAGCTGCAGATCAAAAAAAACAACAATAACGATTGAAATAGAAACCAACAATAACAAACAAACAGAATGAAAGTTTTTATTTGACAATTTTTGTCAACATATTAATTTTACAGAAAATTTTATTTTGTCTACCGAAAATTTTGTCAAAATTTTTATTTCTATAAAAATTTTGTCAAATTTTATTTCTGTTAGAAATTGTTGTTTTCAAAATATTTATCTTCTATAGAAAATTTTGTTTCAAAATTTTTATTTCGATAGAGAATTTTGCCAAATTTTATTTCCATAGAAAATTTTTATTCAAATTTTTTTTTTCTATAGAAAATTTTTGCCAATTTTTTTTTATTTCTATCTTATGAAAATTTTGGGTTTCAAAATTTATTTTCGAGCACAAAATGTTGTCAAATTTTTTTTTTATTAGAAAATTGTGTCAAAATTTTATTTCTTGCCTTAGTATGCCAATGCTACTTTTCCCTTTTTTTTTATCATACATTTACTGTAATGATTAAAATAAACAATAAATAACATAAATAAATAAATAATTTTATTTCTATTTTATTTCTATTTTCTTGCTGTCAACTTTTACTTTCTATAGAAAATTTGTTTTGGCAATTTTTTTTCTGTTAGAAAATGTCATCATTTATATTTTTTTTTTTTCATTTTTTTTATAAACATTTTGTAAAATTTTTTATTTTACAGAAAATTTTATTAAAATTTTATTTCTATCAAAGATTTTGTCAAATTTTATTTCTATAAGAAAATCTTGTCAAAATTATATTTCTTTTTAGAAAAATTTTAGCTAAACATTTTATTTCTATCAAAACATTTTGTCAAAATTTTTATTTCTACGGAAAAATTTTTTGAAAATTTTTATTTCTATTAGGAAATTTTCGTAAAAATTTTTATTTCCATAGAACTATCCCAGCAAAAAATTTGGAAGTTCTTCTAAAGGCACACTTTTAAAGCATTTCAAAATGTTCCTACCCATAGGTTTGCTTCTTTATTTTAACTGCAAGGGAAAGTTCATTTGAGTTCACTTTTTTATAATTCGCGTTTTTCGCATTTTTAGTTAAGATTTTTAAATTATTTTATTGTTTTCACATTGGTTAAATTTTTGCCTAAAAAAATGCTAAATCATTTCTTTAGGCAGGCCAAGCCGTTATAAATTATTAAAAATTTATAACAATTTAAAAATTAATTAGTTGTTTAAAAGTATCACAAAATTTCTTAATTCCACATCCAAAACACCGGACTTCGCATCACACCTTAAGAAGTTTGATGCCACAATTCAGTGCAACGGCCTTTTATGAAATGGTGGACCTCCGTCTATGACGATGATTTAACATGGGCTGTTAAATTCCATTTGCTTTCTGCGTCAATTTTGCACCACTTCCGAAGAACATTTTCACTACTTTTTGGCGGACGCGCTTTTTTTGTTGCTGCGGATGTTGCTCAAAATTTATTTCTATATCACAATTTTAGGCCAAAATTTTATGTCTACAGAAAATTTATAAAATTTTATGTCTTTATAGAAATTTTAGTCAAACATTTTATTTCTATTGGAAAGTTGTTTAGTCTTTTATTTTATAGAAAAAGTTTGTCAAAATTTATTTTTTAGAAAATTTTGTCAAAATGTTAGTTTATAGCGTTTAGTGACAGCCCTAATTCAGGCCTCCTAATCAGTCTATTGTGATACCACAGTGGTGATCACTCTGAATGTCACAGCATTACTGAGGTGGTGGATTAATCCACCGCTGAAAAAACTGTTTGGTGTTTGGTCGAAACTGTGTTTGAACCAACGACCCTGTGAGGCCACAACGGTGGGTTTGCACCACGGTGGCCACTTTTGTCAAAATGTTCATTCTTATTGTGTTTTTGCTGCTCTTAGCAGGCTCCGCAAGCGAAATCGAGGCGGATCGGTTATATGGGCGGCTATATATAATTATGCGACCGATGTGAACCAATTTTTGCATGGTTGTTTACAGCACTATATTATCTAACACCATTGTACCAAATTCAGCTGGATCGGTATGAAATTGCTTCTCTTAGAGGCTCCCGCAGGCCATCTGGGGTCGGTTTATATGGGCGGCTATATTAATTATGGACCGATGTGGACCAATTTTGATGGTTATTAGATACCAACACCATCTTTTCCATATTTGAAACCGAATTCGAATGAATTTTGCTCCTCCAAGAGGCCTCCGCAGCCAAATCTGGGAAATCAGTTTATTATGGTAGCTCATTATATAATTATGGGACCGATGTGGGATCAGTTTTGCCATGTTTGATTAAGCCATATACTTACACCATGTACAAAATTTTCGCCGGATCGGCATGAAATTTCGTTCTCTTAGAGATCAACAAGCCAAAATTTTTGGGGTCCGTTTATTATGGGGGCTATACGTTAAAAGTGGACGATATGGCCCATTTGCAATACCATCCGGACCTACGTCAATAACAACTACTTGTACCAAGTTTCAAGTCGATAACTTTGTTTTCGTTCGGAAGTTAGCGTGTATTTCAACAGTGACGACGCGACGGACATTGCTTCAGATCGACTTAGATTTCACGCGACCAGAATATATATACTTTATTGGGCCGTCTTAGAGCAAATATTTCGATATGTTACAACGGAATGACAAAGTTAATATAGGTATACTTAACATACTATGGGTGGGGGTATTAAAAATCGTGCGGTATGCGTCTTTTTTGAACACCTGTTTCTCTATATGAAGGAGTTTGCCAATCGAAACAAAATTTAACATGTGTTCATAACAGAGATGGAAGTTTTCCAAAAACACTTAAATTTTTTTCTGTTTATTACGGCGCTTTTTTGTGCTTTAGGCCTTAAAGAAGTCTTCCGAACTGCCCTCGTAAGAAAATGTTGTCAAAAAAAAAAAATATTTCCATAGAAAATTTTGTCAAAATTTTATTTCCATAGAAAATTTTGCTCAAAAATTACATTTCTATTGAAATTTTTGTCAAAATGTATTTTTTGTAGAAAATCTTGCCGAATTTATATTTCATAGAAAATTTTTGAGAAAAATATTATTTTATTGGAAAATTTTAGTCAAATAATTGTTATTTCTATAGAAACTTTTTGTCAAAAATTTTACTTCTATAGGTTTTTATAGATTTGTTTTTACGGAAAATTTTTCAAAATTTTATTTCTATAAATTTTGTTTATTTTTATTTCATTAGGAAATTTTGTTCAAAATTTATTTCTTACAGCAAATTTTTCTTAAATTTGTTAAAAATTTTTATTTTCTATAGAAAATTGTGACCTGAGTTATTCAGCGATTCACTCCCCGTTTTTTTATACCCAACACCACAGAATGTTGACGGGGGTATTAATAAGTTTGTCATTCCGTTTGTACACATCGAAATATCGATTTCGACTACACGCACAGAAAAACATGTTTGGACATGGTTGCCGCATTCCATTTAATGCTTATTATAGAGTATTGTACATTGTCGCTGGAAAACCACTGTATTTTGTCTTTGTAAAAATTAATTTCGAGCGGCAGAAAATTATGTTGGTAATAAGCATTAAAAATGGTTCTCAAAATGCCGCAACATGTTCTATTTATTTAAATGATAAATTTGAGACTTATATGGTCAGGAAAAATCATGTTATCTGACCATTCAATTTTTTGACTTTTTTGCAGATGCAAAAAATATTTTTATAGTTTTACGTTATAGACATGTCCTACAAACCATTACATGGCCATAAAGACCATGTACATTGTTTTCTGGACCATTTATTTTTTAATTTTTTTTGTGCAGCGACAAGAATTTTTATAAAAACATTGAGCAGGTTACACACGATTTTCCATTTTGTCGCGTTCAGTCGTGTGTTGCATTGTTCTTGGAATGGACGGAGAATACGGAATTATTGTGTTTTTGTGTTAATTTATTTATCAGGAAATGCACGTGGTTTTATGATGAATACCAAAAAAGGAAAGTGTTAATTGGAAAAAAAATATACCTGCGTTTTTGTTTCTGCATTTTGATATATGGTATAATTTATTTTTATTTGGCAGTTACAATTGATGTCTGCGTGTGTACGAAGGGCCAGGATAGCGCAGAGATGGGTCTTTGTTTGTACATTTGATGGGCCACGAAGTAAATATGGAAATGATTACTTATTGTTGAAATTGAACAACTAGAGTGTTTGTAAAATATGTGAAGGTTTTGCTTGCACGACATTTATAAATACAAACAAAACAATTGAATTAGTTTCTAATAAATAAAAAACAAATAAATAAAGGTTGATTTTTGTGTTTTCTTTTCTCAAGTGGCGTCCTTTTCGACGACGAAATAAAGTTTTTTTCATAAAATCAAAACATTTTATGGTTGTGACCATGTTCTTTTAACTAGAAGAAAAACATTTTTGACGAATAACATAACCATTTTAGATCGGACATTTGTTTTTAATGGAAACAAAATTTCTTTTTTATTCAATATAATAACATTTTTAGATGAGGACAATTGTATTTTTCTTTAGAAAACATGTTCACTGAGCCACCATGGTGCAGCCTTGTTAATGTTACATGGTCCCTGCCAAAAATAGCTGCTATCATACTTATTTTTGCCTCTTCGAATATGATTGTGGCAATCATGTTTACTTCTCTTGCGTGTATATAAAGTATAGTATATTCATTGTCAGGCGAGAAATTTCTAAGACGATATAACGATGTCCGTCCTCTGTCTGTCTGTGTGTAATCACTCTAAGTCTTTTCAATTAATGAAGCCAATTGTGCTGAAATTTTGCCACCAAACTCGCTCTTTTTGTCTGCAGGCAGATCAAGTTCGAAGATGGGCTATATCGCGTCCAGGTTTTGATATAGTCCCCATATCAAAACCGACTCCGATTTGGAGTTCTTGGGCTTATAGAAATTCGTAGTTTATCCAATTTTGCCTGAAATTTGAAATCCTAGAGGTAATTTTAATGACCATAAAAGAGTGTGCCAAAATGGTGAGTATCGGTCCATGTTTTTGGTATAAGCCCCCATATAGACCGATCTTTCCCATTTTACTTCTTTGGCTTTATAAAAACCGCAGGTTTTATTCAATTTACCTGAAGTTTGGTAATCTAGAGGTATTGTAGGACCACAAATTTACGTGTCGCCAAAAATTGTGAGTATCCGGTCATTGGTTTGTATGGTCCCCATATAAAACGATCTCCGGTTTGGGGTCTTGTGCTATAAGAAACCGCTAGTTTTTATCTCAATTTGTCTGAAATTTTGGAAATCTAGAGGTATCTTTTAGCGACCATTAAAGAGGATGTGCGCGAAAATTGGGTGAGTATCGGTCCATATTTTTGCGTAGTAGCCCCATATAGACCGTTCCCGATTTTACTTCATGGGCTTCTAGAATCCGAAGTTTTTATTCTATTTAGCCTGAAATTGTGGAATCTAGAGGTATTTTTCGGGTCATAAAGAGGTGCTGCCGAAAACGGTAGTATCGGTCCATATTTTTTAGATAGCCCCCATAAGACGATCTCCGATTTAACTCCTTGGGTTTCTAGAACCGTGTTTTTATACTGATTTGCCTAAAATTGTAAATTATTCTGGTATTTTAGGCTCACAAAAACGTTGTGAAGTTTGTGTATCGGCATTAGTTTTTATCGGTCCATTTGGTAATGCCTCCATATAGAACCGGACTTCACTTCTTGAGGGGTTGTAGAAGGGTGTACGATCATGAAAATTGCTTGAAACTCAATGTAAAATTTTCCAGAATTTACTTCTACAGATTGTAAGATTCAAATCAAGACGTTATTTTTATAAATTTCTTGCACACTTACAAGAGACTGTTAATGATTCTTTAAACTCAAACAAAAATGGGTTTCTTATAAATCCAGAATCTGATATAGTCTCATTAGGTGCAATCTTTAAAATTTATTCTTCGGGAATGTTGTCCTCAAGTCCTCAAGCCCTCCAGAAACTTTCAAATGAAACCCTAATATTTAGGTTCATCGGAGTGGGTATTTAGATTCGGCCCAGCCAAACTTAGTGCTGTATTATACTTTGTTTTTAGTTTTTTTCACTGGCTCCTTAATTATGTTTCAACAGCAAAATTCGCTGAAAAAATTAATTTTTTGTCAAAATTTTTATTTCTACAGAAAATTTTGTCAAAAAATTTTTTCCAAAGTTTACCAATGAATAAAATATGAATTGTTTTTTTTGTTTTTTTTTAAGCAGAAAATGAAAGAGAAGAAAATTTAATAATTGTTGACAATGTGGTTTGCGTCTTTCAGTTCCTTTTTGTTAGCTTGATTGTGGTACTTCCAATGCTGATGGGTCTCTTGCTTAGAGTAATGTTGGTGATGGTGAAGTTATTATCGTCATTGCCATCGTTTCCGTTTCCTTCCTAATGTTTTCATAGCAAAGGAGTGTAATTTCATCAAAATTCAGAAAAAAATAACATTTTTATAATTTTTTCACATGCGTCCTAAACTGGGTCATCTAGAGCGAAATTTCAAAAATCTGAAAAAGATTCAAAATTTCCATATGAAATCTCCTTAGCCTATGCGTTCTTACATTTAAAAGGGAGCTTAATGTCAGTCCCTCAAAATTCGAAAATTCTTTTCAAGGAAAAAAAAATCGTTTTTATGGAAAATTTTTTGCCTCATATCCCCTAACAAAGCGGCGGAAAGGGAGTTTAATTATGTTACCATTTTATGCCAACAACACTTGAAATTCTCTTCCAATTTCTGAAAACACTTCCATGCGGCACATGTTCCCCGTACATTGTCCTAGAGTAAATTCATATTAATTTCGATTTATATACAAAGAGAGAAAAAAAATCGTTTGAGAAACGATGTACCGAAAACGTTTGTCTTTTTTGTTAGAGATTTTTGAATTTCTGGGAAATTTTTACTTTTAATCACCAAAGATCGTTTATTCAAATTTTTATTTTTTCATAAAAAAAATATATTTTCAACCAAAAACACATTTCATTTTGTTTATATCAAAGCACTGTTCTTTTTCTCACTTTAATCTTTAATAAGAACATTTTTTTTTTTTTTTTTTTTTTTTTTTTTCAGTTCGTATAAAATTTAATTGTAGTACTGTAATGTTTACTTTTTTTTGGGGGATCTTCCGAACAATCTGATATATGTAAAAACAAAAAAAAAATACTTTTTGGTGTTCAGGTCGAAGCAGGGATCGAACCCACGACCCTTGGCATGCAAGGCGACGTAGCAACCAGAGCTACACGGTGCCCACTGATGCATGTTCTGTTAAATAAAGTTTGTTTAATCGGCTCGTGGGCGCCGCAGCTATGCTATATAAATATAACTTATATGGATAAGATGTCTATTGATGTGTTGGCTTCAAATTGCATGGTCGCGGTTCGATTCTCCGTCCAGGCGAAGGTAAATTTTAAAAATTTGTAAAATCGAATAATTTCTTCTACATTGTTTACAGAAAAAGGTGCTAAAAACTAAAAAACCCTCATGAAGTGAGAAGAAAGATATGAGGGAAAATGCAATTAGCCACAATAGATGTTTTTTTTTTTTACATTCTGGAAAAGAATAAACGTTTATCACTAAAAGTATATACTTTCTTCCAAAGAAACTTCCTTACAGCGAAAGCGAATGGGAACGAACTTTGTTTGTTATCCGAATGCAGAAAAATCTAAATTTTTATATGAAAACCTTATTTTGTTCATATATTTTTCACAATGCGTTCTAGATTAAAATGGAGCTTGATTTTTGATCAACCCCAATAAATTTAAAATTCCATCAAAATCCTGAATACATGAAAAACTGATTTTGCTTATATGCCCTATACTATGAGACCTAGAGATGAAGCTTAATTTGTGATCACCCCCAAAAATATCGAAAATTCCATCTAAATTAAAAATAATCTTAATTTTTAAACTATGCGAACTT
>PGFW01011188.1:0-11542 GCA_003123925.1 Haematobia irritans | reverse complement strand
TACTTTCGCAATATTGGCGATATTGTTTTGAAAAATACTCTTATTCTTGATACAATATATATGCTAAAAATGTTTGTTGGTTTGATTCGTCGCCACAATTCTTTTTTTGATTTGTGTCAAATATTTGCCCAGTGTGAACATGCCGTAAGAATGCCTTATTTCGTTTTTTGTTTTTTTTTTTAATAATTCTACTTTTCATGTTTATTTTCAGCCTTTTTCTTTTATTTACTTTTTTTATTTATTTAATACTAAATTGAATCAAATATCGCAATCTAATTCGCATTGTAATGCATTGAAATAATTGATACTCTTAACAAAGAGGATTAAACTTTTCTTTACTCTATTACATTTATTTTAACAAAACTCCAATAAAATACAATTTAATTTGGTCATATTGTGATTGCACACACAAAAGTATCCTCATTATCATAGTTGACATTTTCATTCGAATTCCCTATCATAACCTTAAGATTATCATCATATCATCATCATCATCTTTAGGATAAGTTCCATAAATTCTCAATAGAGAACACAGAGATTTTTTTTTTAAATCAAATAAATACCATTGGCATAATAAGAGCAATATGTGAATATGGACAACTGTGGGAATAAATACAATAGCCACAGCCAATATTTGTTTTCCGAAATTTGCTATGATTTTTTATTGTGCCAATAACATTGTTTATTTTGTTGTAGCATCAACGCAATTACCAGGCAAATAGTACCGTTACCCGGCAACGCCTCTGGGAAAGCAATTGAATCTTTAAAGCCTCTTCCATGGATAAAGCCTCTGACTGACTGCTTGATAATGGAACACATCGTTTATGACATATATACCCATGCGGCTTAGCCAAGATTCAATGTAAATTTCAAATAACTTGCAAGCAATAACAATATGATTGCTGACCAATGGACTCATATACCAATGGACCATAAACCTCCAAGTCCATGTATAATTCATGTTTCAAGTTCATGTTCTCTTTACATAGTTCCCAGTTTGCATTTCAGTGTTGTGATTACTGAGAAAAAATATTTCATTTGGAAATATTGATTTACTGTTCACATTCAAAATGCCTAGAGTAGCGTAGCAGATATTTAAACCATCCACATCAATGGAGAGCATTTCCACCTGATAAATCAGCACCCACATGAAGTTGACAAAAAGTTGTGCAACAGGACATTTGACATCAAAAGTCATGCACTAGAACAAAAAACAACTAAAAAATCGAGGAAATTGATATTGATATCTATCAGCATGTCGGGAAAAAATTGACGGATTTGGATTTCTCTACCATTCACTGAAAAAAATATTTTCGTGAGGCCTGGGGTTGAAATTTTGCTTAGCACAAAGACCCATTTCTACAACGTTTTTTCCTTGTCCATAAATCGATAAACTTTTCAATGAAGTCGTTTTGTCCTTATAAGTTAAGTGCATGAAAGAAAAATTTTGTTGAACTAACGTCAGCTTGGCTTTAAAAATTCTCAAAAATTCTTCACCGTTAATTATTAATAATTGACATATTTGTTCGAGAGTATTTTGATTTTTTCGGTTAGAAAATAAATTCTTGCGATTTGCCATTCCAAATAACGGAACATGGGACACTCGAAACGATATACGTCTTCAGGCAACATCTTGATGACTAGGTATGATCCTAAGTCGGCTAAAAAACAATGTCCGTCTGTCTGTCTATACTAATCAACCTTTTTAAAAATAAAACTGAAATATTAGACAAAAGCTTCCCCAGAACAAAGAATATTAAGGAAATTGGTATTAAAATTACCGGTCCCTTCCATACCTTTTGACCAGAACTTGGACAGATCAATACACACCGAAAAGCTAGTCTTTTAGCGGTCCTGGGGTTGATCCATTTCCCATAGAGTAATTACAAGATTTTTTTCTACATTTTTTATATTTCGTTATTTACAATTTCAGCTTCTGTTTTCATTTGATTATTATCAAAATTTTGTTTGAGTGCTATTTGTGCTGCGAGTCAAAGATTTACTGCCATTGAATTGTTGAACTCATGTGGGATTAAATACAGCACGATGCATCAATACTTCCATCGTTCAATCGTTAACAAATGGAAAGACTATTTATATACTCTCGTGGAACTATAGGTTGCAATATACAACTCAAATAAAAATACAGGCATTTTCAAATGTTTGCATAAATTTGTTACTTAAATATAGGAAGTTTATTTTTATAAATTTAAACCTTGAAAAAAAAAACATTCGCATACATTTATTTGCATTTGTAGCTTGTTCAACAACAGTAAATATTTTTTTTCATATTAAAAACTCCAATCATATCGAACATTAAAAATTTGTTGAACCATTGATTTGGGCAAAAAATCGCCTATGGCTTTATTGAATAAAAAGAAATGAGAAAATAATAAAATTTTATTATAAGTAAGCAGTAAAAAATATTTGAATACATACATTATGGGGTCCTAGTCCATTTTTCTAAACAGGAACAATTCCTCTCATTCCACCATTGAAATTTTGTATCTATGGTTCGATCGCTGAAAAAGTCAATGAAATTATGGAAACTATTATCCAGTGTCATCATATAATCAGTAATTCCAGCGTAAAGGAACTAAATATTCATCATCAAATCTACACTGAAAAAACTATTGTCATGAGGCCAAAGTTTTATTGTCCTTAAAATACGAATGCGATATAATGTTTCACTTCATATTAATAATTCTGAAAAATATCATTATAACTGGAATGCGAGCTTATTGGTTATGGAGATTAAGACTAATTGGTAGCTGAAAAAGTGTTTCAATTTCGGAAGATAATTCTCCGCATGGGAATTTTCATAAGAAATAATATAACAGGTTGGCTGAAAGTCCCCGGTCTAAACAAATAAAAACACATTTTTTTGTCAAAACTTCGTTTTCTATTATTCAACATAGTTCCCTTCAAGAGCGATGCAACGATTAAATATTCAACGACCTTCCAATTTTTTGATACCATTTTGGTAGTTACTCTGGGTTTTGCCTCAAAATAGGCCCATCAGACTTTCGCGACACCTCTTCATTGCAGCCAAAATTTTTTCCCTGCGAGCATCCTTTTTGCTGGTCTGAGAACTACGGTGGGTGGCGCGAAGCAATTCGAAGCCCAATCTCATACATTTTTTGCCATCGCTTATCTATGAACTTGTGCACCGGTTTGGGCGTTGGGTCTTTGGCTGGAACAACACGTTTTTCTGTCTTCATATGGGGCGGTTTTGCCCGATTTCGGGACCTTCAAACTCTCCAAAACGCCAATATAATACTCACTTTGATGGTTTCTCCGCTTCTCAAGAATAATCGATAAAAATTATTCCATGCGCATCCCAAAAAAAGAGGCCATTACTTTCAGGCGGCTTTTTGAGTCTTTTCCACGCTTCGGGACGGTTCCCGGTTCGTCTTGTCCACTCAGCCGACTGTCGATTGGACTTCAGGAGGTGTTTAGTGATTGGAGCCATGTTTCATACATTGTCACATATCGACGGAAAAAACTCGGGTGATTACGAGTTAAAACAGCTTCAAACACCGCTCAGAATCATCAACACGTTCGTTGTTTTTGGTCAAAATGTGAGCTTCGCGCGGCACCCATTTTTCCAATTCCAATTTTTTGATACCATTTTTGGTAGTACCTTGGGTTTTCTCAAAATAGGCCTCAGTTTCGGCCATCACCTCTTCATGCAGCCAAATTTTTTCCCTGCGAGCACTCCTTTTGCTGTCTGAGACACGAAAATCGCTGGGGGCAGATCTGGAGAATACGGTGGGTGGGGAAGCAATTCGAAGCCAATTCATGAATTTTTGTCCATCGTTCTCAATGACTTGTGGCACGTGCGTTGTCCTTGTGGAACAACACTTTTTTCTTTCTTCATATGGGGCGGTTTTGCCTCGATTTCGACTTCAAACGCTCCAATAACGCCAATATAATAGTCACTGTGATGGTTTTCCCTTCTCAAGATAATCGATAAAATTATTCCATGGGCATCCCAAAAAAAACAGAGGGCCATTACTTTGCCAGCGGACTTTTGAGTCTTTCCACGCTTCGAGACGGTTCACCGGTCGCTGTCCACTCAGCCGATGCGATTGGACTCAGGAGTGTAGTGATGGACCTGTTTCATACATTGTCACATATCGACGAAAAACTCGGGGTATTACGGTTAACAGCCTCAAACACCGCTCAGAATCATCAACACGTTGTTGTTTTTGGTCAAATGTGAGCTCGCGCCGGCACCTCATTTGCACAAGGTCTTCCGCATATCCAAATATTGATGAATGATATGACCAACACATTCCTTTGATATCTTTAACGTCTTGCTATCTCGATCAACTTCATTTTACGGTCATTCAAAAATCATTTTGTGGATTTTTTGTGTTTTTCTCGGTAACCACCTCTTTCGGGCGGTCCACTGCATTCACCCGTCCTCCGTGCTCATTTCCCACGCTTGAATTTTGCATACCAATCAATTATTGTTGATTTTTCCCTGGGGCGAGTCCCGAACTCATTATCAAAGCAAGTTTTTGCCTCCACCGTATTTTTTCCCTTCAGAAAACAGTATTTTATCAAAACCCGAAATTCTTTTTTTCGTTTTTTCACAAATAACAAAAGTTGCTTCACAAAGACGCTCTATACTCACAAACTATTGACTTACAGACATCAAATTTTGACAGAATCATTTGAAGTTGGTAACTATATACAAAGTAATATGCCTTTTAATACTAGCGACGTCATTTATGTGTCAGTACCATGGTTATCAAACTTATCAAAGAACCGAAAATTTAATCATCTCACCCCGCGCAGACTCTTACTAAGATCTAAAGCAAATGTGATATATTAGCCAACACTCAAAGGTAAATCTATGTACATAGTATAGACACTTGCTGAGATTGGTATCCTGCATTTCTATTATTTAAACCAATCACATTATTCATTCCATATCAAATACAAGCTACTAATTGCAATTAATAACTGGTATTTAAAGTAATTAATTTGGTAAGGAAAAATCCAGTTGAACTTTCAAGTATCGATGAAACCAGTAAATTCTAAAATTCATTAAATAATTTAATGAAATTGTTTAATACAATTTTTAACTACAAATCAAAAAAATGTTTCAAAAATAGGAGAATGTTTTCAAAAACTATTATTTTGAAAAACTTTTTTCACAAAGGAAGCATAGCATAAATTTTATGCTATCAAGTTGAGTCGAATTTTAAAATCAAAGTGCCGCTATCACAAGTTTCAAAGAAAAATTCGCTTCTTTGACTCGGAATCAATACAACATCATGTGTGTAAAGAGAAAAATATAACATTCCAATGAGCAATCTTATTATGCTTTATCATATATGATTTACTCTTTCAATTATAAAAGGTTGTTCGTTCAGCATTTTGAAACTACAGCACGTGAACTCTCTTTCTTAAAATGTCTTTTATTTCATAAATAAAAAAAATGTTCTATAGAGAATTTCATATACAAATAAATAATTTATCTATTTCACCAAATAATTTTCTTTGATATGTTACCACAAAATCAATGCTCTTGTGAAAATTTTAATGTCTTCTGTTCCACATTCGTTTCTCATAAGCCACAGGATGTTACACTTTTGCAACAATATTCAATAATTCAAAAATCTACCCATATTAATTTAGAATATTTCTAAAAGTATATGCACAATCTTGAATACTCATACATGAAAACAGCAATAATAAAAAAATGAATGCGAATAAGTTGGTGCAATAAAACATTTTCGAGACGAAATAATTATGCAATTCAAATTGTAAAAAACAAATATACATGATGAAGAGATTTTGCCCAACAAGTATTAAATCTATAAAAAGATTTAGGTAAAGTTTTCTACTGCTTCAACATTTCCTCCCCAAAGGCACATTAGGAAATGCAAATACAACAGTGAATTGTTAATTCGTAATGAGAAAGAAAAGCTTATAAGGAGAAAAAAACAAGAGCATGACAATATAATTTCACTACATAATCTTTTATGACAAACACATTGTCCCATAAAACACGGCATAAAGATCTTATAATTCACCACTATATCAATACAAAAAATATATAGATGTACATTCTATATCAGGAATTCATCGAATATTATATAAAAGCAGGCATGCCGTCCTCTCTATCTGAAACTAATATCTTAAAGGAATATGTCTCATTGAACTTTCACCATTCTGTCCTACAGGGAGCCGATCTCAGCGCTAATCATGACATAGTTAAGTGATAAAATAATAAATGTGGAAATATGTACAGAGAGAAAGAAGTAACAACTTAAAACATAGTACAACTACTTTATTTCGAAAAAAATTCTCATCATTTGCAAAAATTAATTATCATACTGAATGTGTTGCAATAACCATGTAGGGCTGATATCACATTGGATAAATTGTGAAAATCTTCAAATATACAATATTCTTGAGGCGAGCAGCAAAACAGTATTCAGGTATTAAACAAACTGCAGATATTACTTGTAGTTCTTTCTTTCGCATTGAATGCAAACTGAAACTCTCAATAATTTTAAAAAATTATAGATAAAATATCCCACACCCACAAAAATGATTTATTTTTAATTCAAAAAAAATTATAGTTTTTTCTTATACGCTTACTCGCAATATAAAAAGATTACCGCATAAAGCTCATCATCTTATCGCATTATGAGTGGGTTTTGAAAAAAGTTTCAATGATAACAATACTCTATCTAAGACGCTGTACCATAATAAAGCGCATAGTCACCACAATGATATCATAGTTATTGATTCAAAAACTTAAACCACAAACTAAATCGACATTAGGCTCCTACGACAATCGTGAATCTATTAGTTACCCCTGGGTATTGACAACATAATTGTTCAAAAACTTGGCAAGGTTAAGTTCAAGTTTAGTTAAGGGGAAAAAACATACCCTTGAAAAAATGAACATCTAACTACACTCTAAAACACATTTCTCACTTAAGTGTTGTTATCCTGGAGAACTGCAAATAGAATCAAAGTTCGTGGAAGAGGAAAATGTTTTTCAAAAAGAAATAAACCTTATTGAAAATTGTATGTTCTTTGTTGATGGTTTGGCCCAACTACCTCTTGGTAACCAGCCACAAAATGGTCGGTTTTCCACAAACCCGCATATCTTTGGCTCTTATGGGATTTCCTTGATACCTTCTAAATAGGGAATACGACTTATTTGGAGTAAAGAGCGCGTATTTTAGAATCCATAAATCGGAATTCTCACACGCAAAAAAACAATTCTTTTCTCCCAAACGAAATTGTAGACAAGCAAAAGTTAGTTTCTCATTTGCTTTCGCTGTAAGAAGTTTGTATTTGAAGAAAAATATATTACTTTTTTTTTGTGATAAACTTTCTATTCTTTTCCAGGATGTAAAAACAATTTCATAAAGGACAAACTCAAAAATAAACATTGTTTTCTTGCTAAAAACTTGCATTTTTCCTCACATCTTTCTCCACATCACGAGGTTTTTTTATTTCTTTAACACCTTCTTCCCTTTTGTTAAATTTTTTTACAAAACCAAATGTAGAAGAAATTATACGATTTATAAATTTTTAAAACTTTTTTACCTTTCGCCTGGACGGATATCGAATCACGGAACCATTGCACTTTGTAAGCCAAACACCACTAACCACTGAACTATGTACCTGTTATGGTCATCATGTAGATAAATATCATATAAGTTATATTTATATTAGCATAGCTTGCGGCGCCACGAACCGGATAAGCAAGTTTATTACAGAAAACAAACATTTAGTTTGGCACGTGGAGCAGTGGTTGCTAGTCCACTTGCATGCCAAGGGTTAGTTGGGTTCGATCCCTGCTTCAGGTCAAAGTTTTTTTTTTTTGTACATATATTCCAGATACTGTTCGGAAGATTCCAGAAAAAATGTTCAACATTCATTATTACAATTTTTGAACGTAAAATGTGTTTATTAAGACCTAAAGTCAGAGAAAGAACAGTGTAATTGATTATAAACGAAATGGACTGTGTTGTTGTTTCAAAAATAACTTTTTTTTATGAAAAAATAATTTTGTAAACAACGAATCTTTTGGTGATAAAAGTTTAAAATTTTCGCGAAACAATTCAAAAAACCTCTTAACAAAAGAAAACGTTTTCGGTACACGTTTTTCAAATGTTTTTTTTTCTTTGACGTGCATGTTTCCGGTAATTAAAAGCTTAAATAAAGCTTTTAATACTGGTAGCATTAAAAAAATTTGTTCAACCTCGAAACTGAAATTATTTGAAACAATAAAAATGGATTTTACTAAATAGTTTTTGCAACTTTAGAAATTGAAATTAAAAAAAAATTGCGTGGAATGCGAAGCTCATATTCATCGATCTTACATCCTTATTCGTAATTTGCATTAACAAATAAAAAATCGCCCTATATAAAAAAGGCATAGTGTTTTGACAGACACGACGGATGCTCGCACAAGACGGGACTACATCCATATCGACTGAGCATATTGTCACAGCATCATGTTGTTCTATCTAGTTCCTTCTTAGCCGTGGTAAAATATCTTACAATTACCGCTGTTTCATAGTTGTGGCGCACTCCTAATTTTACTTGGATACAAGATATTGACCTTCTTTTAAGGGATTTTTGGAATGATTTCCCAATCTAAGGCTCTATACAACTAAAATAGGATTACAGACCCCATTTATTGAATTTTCATTCTTTTTTTTTAAGATATATTATATTAAGAAAACTATTTCACGTCACACTGGAAATTTTATCAGTTTAAAATATCCAAATTTTTAACCGAACAATCTATCACAAATTATTTCTAATTTCAAAACAAAACTTAATGCAAGTACCCAAAATAAGTCGTAGCCTTTTATTTGAAACTTGTCTTTTAATACTGTAAATGTACTTTAAGAAAATTTGCTTAAATCAACGATGTGTCAATTTCAAAGATTCGTGGCCTAAATTTAAGGAGGAAATATTTCAAAGATTTGAATTTTTCTTTTAATTAAAATTTTATAAATTAGTCCTTAATATTTACAAATTGTATGTTTCAAAAATTTAGTTCCCATACCATATCATATCAGTATCATATTTAAATAAATACTAAAAATAACAATCAAGGTTGTGGGACCAACCATTTATGTTTAATATATTCCAAATCTTGAAGTGTCCTAAGACTATTCAGAGATTCTCATTTTATAATGCTGAAAACTCATTTTAATAAAATCAACCAATATATAAATATCTATTTTATTTCCCACTTGACAAAAAATATTTACGTGATATTTAAAGCATAACGGCCAACTTTCAATGTAGGATGCGCAAATTTACAACCTATTAAGACAAATTTCTTTAAAATTAATGCAATTTTTAATTAAAATCTTTGTGTCAAAAATTATTTTTCATTTAAATTTACGGACACACATTTTGAAATTTGCTCCCTACAGTTAAAGTTGCCATGACTTTTAACTAAGGAAATTTTTTCGTTACAAGTAAAGAAACACATTTTTGATTTAAAAAAAATCGTCTTAAATTAACTGGAAATATTGAATTCTTTAGATTTAAGATAAAAACGCTTCAAATATAGGCTAAGACTTATTTTGAGCGATTTAGCATCTTCGTTAAAGTTATTCTTCGGAATTCAAAGAAAATATTTTTTTACTTGTTCGAAATATCCGTCATAATTTGGATTTTTAAAACTGGTATTTGTTTGTTACGTGAATAGCTTCTATTAATATTACCGCGGAAAAATTAGAATTGAAATTCGACAAATGATATCTGAATCCTAATTTTTAATTTTATAGATCCTAGATTCTTAAAGCAGATAGGTCGCCAAAGCAAATTCCTTATTTTAAAGAAACCGCTATTTTTGGCTCGGAATCAATACCAAAATCCTTTAAAAGGAAGGTCAAAATCTTTGGATCCAAATAAACTTTTTTTTTTTTTTTGAGTGACAATCAAATCTTTATACATGTACAAACGGGGGTTCCCATAAATCGATTTCCCCAATCTTTGGATGTATTATGATCTCGCTTTAATCCCCCCCCATGCATATTTCAAACCATGGCAACAAATCGTATCACATTTGAGTTTGTTTAAATTTTGAAAACAGTTTTTAGAAAAAATTCCACAATATCATTATCACAAGTATATCAAGTGAAGAATTTATGTCCTTAGCCTTGTGCAAAAAGATTTTAACTTGACTAGAAAACAGCCTCAACGAAACTCAAAACATTTTCAAAACTATAAATATAAAATGGAACAGGGGGGGGGGGGGGTGGGGGGGGGGGACAGTTTTCCATTGCTGACAATGTCATTTTTCACAAATACAGACTGGACGTACGTCTCTTCATGTCCCGTAGACCCGTCTATTTGACTTTCTATTGTGTTCGTCCCAGCTATTACAAATGCACTATGGAATGCCTACATCGAGATGTAGTTTCATTTTGGTCTCATATGATTATGGGCCAAAATAAGGTACATTGCTTTTAGGACTAGGAGTGAATGAGGCTTGAGGAGGCTGTATAGCATGTGGGTGTTTTTTTGTTTGTACAACAGAATTACCCATGTATGTAAGAAAACACTGCTTATCCTTGAGAAAGTGTATTCCACTATGGGATATTTGAATGGAATGTAAACTTTCAAGTACTTTTACTTTATTAAAATTATATATTTTTTTTGGTATATGCACTGAGAAAAAGCTTGCCTGGATCCAAAGATTTTATCTTTATACTAAGGAGTTTGGTATTAATTCCGTGACAATGAAACGGACAATTGAAGTGTTAAGGATATATTTAAGGTACATTCTCATTCTTGAAATTTTTTTGGTTTTTGTACTTGATTCTAAGAAACAAATTTAGTTTTTTTTCGTTTTTTCAGTTCTTTCTTTCATGTACTCTTTTTACAAATTTTTAAAAGTACGAATTATTTAAACTTATAAGGACAAACGAATTCATTGAAAAGTTTTATCCTGACTGTTTGGAACAATGAAAAAATCTTATGCTGTTCAGATAAATGCGTCTTCTATCCTTAGCAAAATTTACGCACTCGTATTTAAAAGACATGGAAATCTTTGACCTCACAACAATTTTTTTTTTCGGGTGGCACCGATTGCTAGAGTGTAAGAGAGAAAAAAAAATACTCAGCTATATAGAGTTTAGTTTAGCCTTACTTGCATTTAATAAAAAATTAGTTCTAATTTCAAAAAATACAACAAAATTCATTTCCTATTTGCATTTTAAAGGGGCAACTAAAACCCCAATATATTCCTTAAGGTGAGTATTAAGTTCGAGTTTAGCCGCTAAAATCGTCATTTTTTCATTAAAGTGAAAACTAAATCAGTAAAAAAGCCATAAAATTATACATATTTGTTGCAGATTTCATTATAACTTGATGGGGAATATCCCAAAGCAAGTTTCACAAAGATTTTATTCCTTAAAATGGATTATTAAAGAAAAGTATCGTGAAAAAATGGACGATTTAGCGGCTAAACTTCGCCACCTTTATCTATGAAAATTTGGAAAATATGGAAATGTCACTCTTCCCGACTGAAAGT
>PGFW01011179.1:8726-21110 GCA_003123925.1 Haematobia irritans | reverse complement strand
GTAAGAATTGGATAATAAATTAAGGGTTCTATGGCCAAATTTGGGAAAATCGGGTTATACATATTATGGGGAGCTATATGCTCAAATCTGAAACCGATTTTCGATGATTTTTTGCACATTAGTTAGTGCTATAAAAGATTACATTTAACAACTTTGAGTAAGATGCGGTTGATAATAAGGGTTTTATGGGCCAATTTTAGAAAAATAGGCGGTACATACTATATGAGAGGCATATAGCTGAATCTGAATCGGCGATTCGATGATTTTTGCAGCATATAGTTAGTACTAATAGGAGATTATATTTAGCAAACTTTGAGTAAGATGCGGTTGAATAAATAAGGTCTTATGACCTAAATTTGGCAAAAACCGCCGATACATATTATATGGGAGCTTAAATCTAGAATCTTGAAAAACCGAAAAAATTTTTTTTTTTCGATGAAATTTTGCAGACTTTAAAGGTTGAGGGCAGAAGATTATTTTGTGGGGCTAAATTTGACGACGTATCGTTAGTAAAAAAGTGCACGGACCCCGATTTGTCGAAATCGGCGATACATATATAGGGAGCTATATCTAAATTTTGATCCGATTTCTTCCAAATCAATAGCGTTTCGTCCTTGCTGGCCAAAAAACTCCCCGTACCAAATTTCATCAAAATCAGTTACCGAATTGCGACCGAATCCTGTGAACAAGCAAATACATGGACAGACGGACGGACGACAGCGGCAAGATCGACATCAGGAAGGTGATTCTGAGTCCGATCGGTATATATTTTTATGGGTCCCTAATGCAATATTTGCTGGTAGGCACATTTTTATTTATCATCTCGGCCATTTATATTAATGATAATTATCCCATTTATATTAATGATAATTTGAAAGTTACAATTAAAGGATAAAAACTAAATGAAAGAAGAAAACAAAGAAAGAAATAAAATTAATTGCCCTATTGATTTTTATACCCACCACCATAGAATGGTGACGGGGGTATAATAAGTTGTCCATTCCGTTTGTAACATATCGAAATTATCAGATTTCCGACTATATAAAGTATATATATTCTTGATCAGGGAGAAATTCTAAGACGATATAACCGAAGATGTCCGTCTGTCCGTCTGTCTGTCTGTCTGTCTGACTCTGTCTGTTGTAGATCAGCGCTACAGGTCGTTTCAATTAATGAAGCAAATCGTGCTGAAATTTTGCACAAACTCGTCTTTTTGTCTGCAGGTAAGGTCAAGTTCGACAGGTGGGCTATAATCGGTTCCAGGTTTTTGAAATATAGTGCCGGCATATAAAAAGACTTCCCGATTGGGGTCTTGGGATTATAGAATCGTAGTTTTTATCCAATTGGGCCTGAAATTTGAAATCTAATAGTATTTTTAGAACCATAAAAGAGGTGTGCCCAAAAATGGCTTGAGTATAGGTCAATGTTTTGGTAATAGCCCGCCATATTAGACCGATCTCCGCGATTTAGCTTCGCTTGGCTTATAGAAACTCGCAGTTTTATTCAATTTACCTGAAATTGGAAATCTAGAGGTATTGTAGGACCACAATAAGTGTGCCAAAAAAAGTTGTGAGTATCGGTCCATGTTTTGGTATGGTCGCCGCGTATAAAAATGACCTGCCGATTGGGGGTCTTGGCTATAGAAACCGTAGTTTTGTATCCAATTGTCTGAAATTGAAATCTAGAGGGTATTTTAGAACCATAAAGAGGTGTGCCGAAAACGTGAGTTATCGGTCCATATTTTGAGGTATAGCCCCATATAGACCGATTTCCGATTTTACTTCTTGGGCTTCTAGAATCGCGAAGTTTTTAATCCAATTTGTCTGAAATTGGAAATCTAGATGTATTTTAGGACCATAAAGACGTGTGCCGAAAACGGTGAGTATCGGTCCATAATTTGTGGTATAGCGCCCATATAGACGATCTCCCCGAATTTTACTTCTTGGGGCTTATAGGAACCGCAGTTTTTATCCAATTTACCTGAAATTGGAAATCGAGCAGGTATTTTAGAAGCCCGTGAGGGGTGGGCCAAAAAATGGGAAGGCATCGGTTCCATGTTTTTGGAAATGGTCCCCATATAAACCGACGCTCCCGATTTGGTGTCCTTGGGCTTATAAGAACCCGTAGTTTTTATTCCAATTCGCCTGAAATTGAAATCTTAAGAGGTAATTTGTAGGACACAAATAAGTGTGCCACAAATGGTTGAGTATCGGTCCATGTTTTGGTATATGCCCTATATAGACCGATATCGCGCGGATTTTAACTTCTTGGGCTTCTTAGAATCCGAAGTTTTTATCCAATTTGCCTGAAATTCGAACTAGAGGTATTTTTCGGGCCATAAAAAGAGGTGTGCCGAAACGGTGAGTATCGGTCGCATATTTTTAGTATAGGCTCCTAAGAACGGATCTGCCCATTTACTCCTTGGATTTCAAGAACCTCGTAGTTTTTTATCTGAATTTGGCGCTGAAATTGTAAAATTTTCTGGTAAATTTTAGGCTCAACAAAACTTGTATCGGATTAAGTTTTTATCGGTCCATTTGGTAATGGCCTCCATATAGACGCGAACTTCACTATCTTGAGGGTGTAGAAAGGCGCACTGATCATGAAAATTGGCTTGAAACTCATGAAAAGATTTCCAGATTTTACTTCTACAGATTGTAAGATTTCAAAATCAAGAACGCTATTTTATAATTTTCTTGCACACTTACAAGAGATGTTAATGATCCTCTAAAACTCAAACAAAAAATGGTTCTTATAAAAACCAGAATCTGATGATACCCTCATAGGTGAAATCATTTAATGTATCTTCGGGAAGTGTCCTCAAGTCCTCAAGCCTCTGAAATTTCAAGGAAACCCCTAATATTTGGTTCATGGTAGTGGGTATTAAGAGTCGGCCCGGCCGAACACTAGTGCTGTATATACTTGTTTAAATGTTATTGTTTTAATTATATAACGGCAAATTTCGTGATGAAGACTTTTAATTAAAAATTATTGATCAATTAATTTCATGAATGATAATCAAGAAAAATATTTTTTTCTGGGTACCCATGAAAATATATGTCATAATTCCAGCTTTTTATCTTTTCCTTTAAAATTCGTTATGACCAACATCTAGTATTGTGATTAGTCGATTTTGAAAAATACAAAACGTCGCGCGTCCCGATTTTTATGTAATACGCGAGTTCGCCGCTATCAAAAATTACACGCACGAGTTTATTCACCTACCACTGTGGGTATCACAATGGAGCTGAAATAGTCTAAGTGAACCCTAATACAATCGGGCTGCACAGTAACCTAACGCTAACCTTACCTAATTCCAATATTAGGATATAAATGCCGCGAGGTCAAACTCATCAGAAAGATGGCAGTGATCAAGCCTCACTAACAAAAATGGAAAAAGTCCATTTTCAACTTTTGTGTTCCCAGTAAAATATATAATAGCGAACAAGATACATAATTAAACCGCCAAGATTTGTATTAAACATTCTTAAAATAGCATTTAAAAGAGAATATCTTTAAGCTCAATAACCGGATATGCAAGACCTTATTCACCCACCATTCACTACCTTAAAATATAAGCCGAAGTTAACGCCCAAATGTCGAAATCCTAATACCTAAGAGCAATGACAGGACAAAGCTCAACGGTGATTACCGTAAAAGTAATGCAATAGCACCTTTAATGATGGATTAAAAAAAAAAAAAAAACAGCAACACACACATACATACAACACAACAACCTAATATTAAATCCTGGTCATGCAGCCACACCTGTTTGAGAGATGCACCGCCACTAGAAAGCTAATTCGTGCAAGTGGTTGCCGAAGTTTGTGTGCGTGCGTGTGTGTGTGTGTGTACTTTTAGGAGTAAAGGAATTACATTCGCATTTACACTTGACTTTAACAAAGTAACTACGTCATCATTGTTGTTGCTGGTTTACGCTAGCGGGTTTCAAAGTGAAAAAATGCGTGCCTCAATATGGGAATGTTTGGTGTGTGCGTTTGTGTGTGTGTGTGTCTGAGATAGAAAGAGAGAGAGAGGAGCCGCCAGAATGCAACAACAAGCATTAAGCCATAACAGTGTGATGCATTTAAACACGAAAGTACATGGCCGGCATAGTCCTCTCGTTTCATTGTCATCTTTCCACAAATGAATACCACGTACAAGATATATTCCCAACAACAATAAAAAAACAAACAAATCATAGTAAATATATCATATATATAATATATACACGCACATCCAAACATTGTCCGGGCAGTATAATGCATACGTCGTACGGCATAATTGAAAAATCAACAGCATCAAGCCGACGCCACAGAGTCAAAGAAAAAGCTTACTTTCTCGAGCTTACTGGGAAAGAGGCAAAACAAAAAAGGACAATCAACAAACGAAGAAGAGCATAGCATCATCATCGCCATCATCAGTTACGCATGAAAGTATGTTAGTGGCACTAGCTGCAAGTGACACACACTGGGCAGATTCCAATGCACTTGCTTTACCTAACGGGCTATGGAAACTATAAACACCCACATCGCTTGTCCATCCCGTCGCCATCGTATTCATCCTATTGTTCTTGTTGAGATGTTATTGCCGTAAGTTTTTTGTTTTTTAGGCCAGCCAAGCGAGGGTGTGGTTCCCTATTGCCTGAATATTTGATAGTTTGAGCACAGATTTCCGTCAAGAAACGAGGTGCAACCAAACGCGAACCCACGCATGCGAACGACATCGAGCAATAGAAGCAAAATGGCAATTGGCAAAGCAAAAACATCGTATGCAAAACGCATTTGCAAGATGATGTCGGTGAAGAGGGGGCCGAAGAATGCCAATATTAGTGTTGTGTGTGTGTGTGGGTTAATAAACTCCTAACTAAACAGTTTTGTGGAGAATTTTATACAACCAAAGGTCCTATTGATAGACATGCACATACTTTCTAATTCGGGATGTGCTAAATTATCAGCAACAAAATGATTCTTGTCCTGTTATGCGACAAGGAAACTTCTTCTATTCCAACAGCCACTCAATCAAGCCAAGTATATTAAATGGCGTGCCGTGCTTGTTTTCGTTTTTGGTCGTGCAATGAAATGTCCTGGTTTGGTTACGTCGTACAAAACTTGTTACGCAAGCGCTATTGTAAGTACGGTAATTGTCCCATTTCGTGTTTTTCTTATGGAAATTATGAATGAAAATTTTCCAAAGACAATTTAGTATTAAAGATCTAAATATGGTCTCGTTTATTGAGAGAGCATATGTCAAATGTCAACGCAGCTCTGCCCAAAAACGCATTTAGCCACATTAGTGCAATGTTTATGACATTATGTTGGACAGAGAACGCTCTAGCGCTTCAGTTTTTGTATATGATTGCATATTCATAGGAATATACACACAGCAGCACACACCTACATAACAGGTTGGCTGATAAAGTCCCCGTCTAACAAGAAAAACACATTTTTTTTTTTGTCATAAATTCGTTTTTATTATTCCAACAATAAATGGTGAATACGGCGCAAAAATTTGTCAAGGGAAAACGCGTGTAAATCGGCTGAAATCGTTTTTTAAAAATCAAATTAAATTTTCTTTTTTATACCACCACCATAAGAATGGTGACGGGGTTATAATAAGTTTGTCATTCCGTTTGTAACACATCGAAATAGCGATTTCCGACTATATAAAGTATATAATTCTTGATTCAGGGAGAAATTCTAAGACGATATATGCCATGTCCGTCTGTCCCGTCTGTCTGTCTGTCCCTGTTGTTGTAATCAACGCTCAGTCTTCAATAACACTAGCCAACAACCATTTGTGGAATCTTGTTTCTAGCATATTTTTTCTTAATTTGATTATAGCCTACTAAACAACGAAATGATTTTTAATTTTTGGTCGATTGGTTTTCGAGATAATAATTTTTTTTATTTTTTTTTTAATTTTTGAGGTACACCTACAATTTTGGCATATCTTTCGTTTCTTTGATCTTTTTGATCCTAATACTACTGCAAGATTAAAGAAAATTGAGCCGTCCTTACCAACACATTCTCAGAAATTTCAAATCGGGTAAGTAGTTTTGGATGTTTAGCGGCTAAAAAAGGTTAAAAAACGTTTTTTAAGTAAAATGTTGCAAAAAAAAAACATAATAAAAATTCATATAAAAATATAAAAAAATTTCTAACGGCAAATTTTTTTGTTTTATTTACGTGTAGCTGGTAATCTTTAGCAAAAGAAATTAATCCGCTTACTTAAACAAATAGCGACTGTATAATTTTTTTGGAATTTTTTTAAAATCAATTTTCGTGTTTAGTAGGTCATAATCAATAAGAAAAAATATGCTAGAAACAATTCACAGAGAAAGTTTGTTATTTGTTGCCTAGTGTAATAAAGCAATCGCGTGTGAAATTTGCAACAACTTGTCTTTTGTTCTGGCAGGCAGGCAAGTTCGAAGATGGGACTATATCGGTCCAAGTTTTTGATATAGCCCCCCATATGAAAGCGACCTCCCGATTTGGGGTTTCTTGGTTTTATATAAACCTTAAGTGTTTATCTAATTTGCCTGAAATTGGAATGCTAGAAGTATTTTATGACGCACTAAAAGGGGTGTGCAAATGTGGTGAGTATCGGTCCCAATGTTTGGTAATAGACGCGATCTCGTAATGTTCTAGGGCTTCTGAATCGATAGTATTTCTATCGCAATTCGCGCCTGATTGGAAATCTAGAGGTATTTAGCATCATAAATGAGGTGTGCCTAAAAAATAGTGAGCTTATCGGTTGATGTTTAGGTATGAAGCCGCCCATAGTAGACCGATTTCGCCGAATTTACTTCATGGGCCTTCTAAGAATCCGTAGTTATTATCCAATTTGGTTGAAATTTGAAATCTTAGCAGGTATTTTAGGACGCATAAAGACGGTTGTGCTAAAAATGGTGAGTATCGGTCCAGGTTATGTATATCCGCATATAGACCGATCTGCCCGATATGGGGTCTTGGCTTATAGAATCGTAGTTTTTTATCCAATTGGCCTTGAAATTTTGGAAATCTAAGAGGTATTTTAGAAAATAAAGCAAGATGCGGCCGAAAAATGGTGAGTATCGGTCCATGTTTTGGTATAGCCCCATATAGACCGATCTCCAGTTTTTTAGCTTTTGGGACCGTCTAAGAAATCTGTAGTTTTTATCCAATTTCCTGAAATTAGAAATCAGAGGTATTTTAAAAAACCCGTAAAAAGAGGTGTGCTGAAAATGATGAGTATCGAGCCATGTTTTTATATAGCGCGCGCCATATAGACCGATCTGCGATTTATCTGGGCTGTATGAGATAACCGTAGTTGTTTATCCAACTTGCCTCAATTGGAAAAATCTAGAGGTATATTAGGACATAAAAAGGTATGCGGAAAATGTGAGTATAGGTGCATGTTTTGATATAGCGCATCAGATATGACCGATCTCCCGAATTATTTTTGGCTTCTAAGAAACCGTAATTGTTGTGTCATTTGCTCTGAAATCGAAAATTCTGGAGGTTTTGTTTAGATATAAAATAGCTGTGGCAAGAATGGTTTTATTTTTTAGGCTTCTAGAATCCGTAGTTTTTATGCCTAATTTGGCCTGAAATGAGTAATCTAGAGGTCTTTTAGGAACCTTAAATAATGAGAGCCGAATGGCGTGTAAGTGGTCATGTTTTGTTTATGCTCCCAAATAGACCTATGCTCCCGATTTTACTTTTGGGCTTTTAGAAACCATAGTTTTTTTTTCAAATTTGCATGAAATTTAAATCTAGAAAGTTTTTTAAGGAACATAAAGAGGTGTGCCGATAATAGCTGAATATCGGTCGCATCGTCCATGCACTGATAATGAAATCTGCTTGAAACTATATAGTTTTCGCAGAATTTTACTTCTGGTAATCATTAATAATGGGGTAAAATCGACATATGGTTAGATTTTAAATCAAAGGCGTTATTTCATCGTTTTCTTAGCAACACTTGCACACGATGTTTATGATATCCTCTAACTCAAAACAAATATGTTCTTTATAAATCCAGAATCTGATCTAGTCTTCAATAGGTAAAATCTTTGACTTTTTTTTTATCTCGGAAGTGTACTGTTGAACTGATCTGTCTTTGTCATCATAATCCCCCTAAATTTTTCACTAGGAAATCTACTAATATTTGATTCATGTGGTGCGGTATTTTAAAATTCGCCGCGCGAACTTATTTATATACTTGTTCAAGTTCAATTAGTATAAAATTCCGAAAATATTCAGTTAGGCTTTCCTTTCTAAATCCAGAATTGCCGGCCTCACGCTTGCACCGCCATCAGATTTTGTACAGCCCGACCTTGTCCACCTTCTCGCCGCAGAAAACCCAGTTTCTGCCTTGAACTGCTGCTCGTCCTTAGCAGTTTTTTTGTCTTCTTAGGTTCGCTTGACAATACGGCCCAGTATTCTCAATTGGGCGGAGTCTGGCGTGTTGGGGGGTTTCTTGTCCTTGCGGAACCACCTGTTCACCGTTGTTCTGGCATACCACCTCCTGGCCTTTTTACCGCTAATTTGGCAAAGATGGCCAAATCCGGCCCAGAAACAGTACGAGACAACCGTGTTTTCTTCAGGAAGCAGGGCAGATCGCTTTATATCAAAACACTCTTTACTAAATTTCTTGCGTTGACAGATCCGGAAGCATTGAAAATGATGCCTTTTCAGCGCACAGGTAAAGATGGCTTCCAACCAGATACTTTCTTTGCGACTTTCGACAAGTTTATGTGCTGGAATAATATCTGCTACCTTTTCCCCTTCCTTTTGCTCGTATAAAAACTCTGCCGCGGAAGCTGTTTTGTCAGCGGCTTTGACGTAGGTTCTATCGTCCATTATCACGCAGTCTAACTTCGTCAGCATCGTCGTGTACAAGCCCCCGGAAAATCGGCTTTGGCCGTCGTATTTGGTTTTTCAATCGCGATTTGGATGTCCACTACCTTCTTGTTAAGTCGATAAGTCCGCGCTCGTTTTTTGGCTCGATGCACGGTTGTGTGAGACGAAAAACCCAGCTTATTGCGCACTTCGGAAAATAGCGTGGTTAGGTTTCGCCTTGAAACTACCGGCAACTCTTCTTGTCGTCCAGCGGCTTCTGGGTTTTCGATTTCACCCCCGATCCAGACTTCCTGCTGTCGACAAACGTTCCCCAAACACCGTTAATTACAGTTTGTAACGGTTATTTTGTGCAACTTTAGCGATTTTTGGGCCAGACTTTTGGCGTGCGTAGTTAGCCTCGATTTTCGCGATGGCGCGAGCAAATTTTTGATACGAGCTCTGATTGCTTGGACGGCATTTTGACAAACTGAAGAGTGAATTCCAAAATCAAAATAGGAGCAACATTCTACCCAACCCACACACACCTTCAAAAATGGAGGGGTGTTTCAGGTTTTTTAAATGCAAAAAAATTGAAAGAAATACGTCAAGTTTATATTGACCCAAATTTTGACCGGTACACCCTTTAGTGCCTTCAGAAGGCTGATACAACGATATAAACGTCCTTCCAATTTTTTTGATACCGTTTTTGGTAGTACTCCTTCGGTTTTGCTTCAAAGTAGGGCCTCAGTTTCGCGATCACCTCTTCATTGCAGCCAAATTTTTTTTCCCCTGCGAGCATCCTTTTTGAGGTCTGAAACAAGAAAAATCGCTGGGGGCCCAGATCTGGGAGAATACTGTGGGTGGGGAAGCATTTCGAAGCCAAAATTCATGAATTTTGCCATTGTTCTCTAAGGACTGTGGCACGTGCGTTGTCTTAGGTGGAACAACACTTTTTTCTTCTCTTCATATGGAGCCCGTTTTGCCGGCGATGTTCGACCTTCAGGCCGCTCCAATAACGGCCATATAATAGTCACTTGTTGATGTTTGTTCCCTTCTGCAAGATAATCGATAAAAATTATTCCATGCGCATCCCAAAAACAGAGGCCCATTACTTTGCCAGCGACTTTTTGAGTCTTCCCACGCTTCGGAGACGGTTTCACCGGTCGCTGTCCACTCAGCGACTGCCGATTGGACTGCAGGAGTGTTAGTGATGGATGCCATGTATTCATCCATTCTTCACATATCGACGGAAAAACTCGGGATAATGTACGATAGGTAACAGCGCTAAACGCACCGTTCAGAATGAATGATGCAACACGTGTGTTTTTGTGTTCAAGCATTGCTGTATACGCGTCGGCAACCCCATTGTTGCCACCAGAGCTTTCCGCATGAATTCCATATAATTTGAGAATGTTATTGAGCCAACACGTTCCTATGATATCTTTAAGGCTCTGCTATCCGAATCAACTTCATCTTACGTCATGATTGTCAAATATCATTTTGTGATTTTTTGATGTTTGTCGTCGGTAAGCGAACTCTTTCGACGCGTACCACGCTGCATGCAAGCACTGCCCTCCGGTAACTACATTTCCATCATGTGTTAGCGCGCTTGGAATTTTACAGACAAGTCAATTATAGATGATTTTCCCTGGGTTAACTGCAGCCGGAAACTCATTATCTAATTGACCAAGTGTTACGTGATGCGTTCCAACCGTATGAATGTTGATCCTTCAGAAAATCAGTATTTATTTACTTAAGAACTACGAATATCATTTTTTCGCGATTTTTAGTCAGACCTCACATCCACCTATAGAATGGTGACGGGGGTATAAAAGGTTTGTCAATTCCGTTGAGGTAACCAGCATCGAAATATTCGATTTCCCGACATAAGTATCGGAAGCTGTGGATATGCGGATGATATTAACTCTGGGTCATCAGTGGAGAAATTCTAAGACGATATAGTTACGCATGCACGTGCGCGTGCTGTCTGTGTGTAACCATCACGCTAGCAAGTCTTCAATATATGACAAGCAATCGGGGCTGTAAATTTTGGCACAAACTCGGCTATTTGTCTGTAGGCAGGTCAAATTCGAAAGATGGGCTTAATATCGTCCAGGTTTTGATATAAGTCCTCATATAAACCGACGCCTCCCGATTTTGCGGAGTCATTTTTTTTATTTATTTTTTTTTTTTTTTTTTTTATTTTTTTTTTTTTTTTTTTTTTTTTTTTTTTTTTTTTTTTTTTTTTTTTTTTTTTTGTTTTTTTTTTTTTTTTTTTGGTTTTTTTTTTTTTTTTTTTTTTTTTTTTTTTTTTTTTTTTTTTTTTTTTTTTTTTTTTTTTTGGGGCTTATAAGAATCGTAAGTTTTTTATCCAATTTGCCTGAAATTTGAAAATCTAGAGGTATTTTTATGAGCGCATTAAAGAGTTCGTAGCCAAAATAGGTGAGGTATAGGTCTATGTTTTTGGTATAGCCGCCCATATAGACCGATCTCCGATTTTACTTCTTGGGCTTCTAGAAATCCGTAGTTTTTTACCCAATTTGGGCCTGAAATTGGAAATCTAGAGGTGAATTCTAGGAAAATAAAGAGATGTGCAGAAATGGTGATTATCGGTCATATTTGTGGGTATAGACCCCATTATAGACCGATCCTCTCGATTTTACTCGCTTGGCTTATAGAAAGCCGCACTTTTTATCGCAATTTACCTGAAATTGGAAAATGCGAGACATACTTTAGAACGTAAAACTTCTCGCGTGTGAAAATCTTACAGTTTAAATTCAAAATCAATGATGTTATTTTATAATTTTCTTGCACACTTACAAGAGATGTAATGATTCCCTAAAACTCAAACAAAAATGGTTCTTTATAAATCCAGAATCTGATATAGTCCTCATAGGTTGAAATCTTTAATTTATCTGGAAGTGTCTCAAGTCCTCTAAGCCCTCCTATAAATTTCAAAGGAAATCCTATATATTTGGTTCCATGGTGGTGGGTATTTAAGATTCGGCCCGGCCGAACTTACTGCAGTACATACTTGTTTTTTTTTTTTTCACAATAACAAAGTTGCCTTCACAAAAGACGCTCTATCTCACAAACTAATTGACTTACAGACGTCTAATTTTGACACGAATCATTTGAAGGTTGGTACTATATAAAAATAATATGCATTTAATACTAGCGACGCCATCTATGTGTCAGACCGGGGACTTATCAGCCAACCTGTTATGAATGCATGGGATTTTATAGCACTTACCTTCAATGTTGCCAGTATATTTCAGGCTCTTGTGGGACGCTTTTGTCCCAAAAAATCTCCAATTTAATTCAAAATTCCCCACAAAAAAGTTCGACAAGTTTTTATGAAAAAACAAATTAAGAAATAGGCTTCTACCGCAGAGCCTATTCAGTAATAATTTAATGTCAAAGCTGTAACTTGCGAGCTGTAATAAGATCAAGATTTCGAAACAAAACACAAGGAGACCGGTGTATCCACCCAAATGTTGAAAATGGGAGTTCGGTCAAATCGGTAGTTTTTTTTCAAAATTTTCTATAGAAATAAAATTTT
>PGFW01011175.1:961-15446 GCA_003123925.1 Haematobia irritans | reverse complement strand
ATCATGAACTTCGTATGTCACTAAAGACATTCTTGCAATTTTTAACTCCAATTTTTTCCTTCAAACTACAAAATTTTCTTTAACAAGTGAAAAAATGGGCTTGTCATCGGACGGGTGTTTTCTATTTCAACAACGGTTGTCGAAAAGCGAATTCAATAGTTTGGATTCCAATTAAAAAACTCTGTAAAATATTGGTAAAATTTTAAATAAAAAATTATTTGTATGTTTTTTATATTATATTATTTCCTACTATGGTTTTAAGGTATCCGAAACAAAAAAAGTAAAATTATTCGTTATAAATATGGAAAAAGCGTGTAATAAAAATGCAATTAAATGTCATTTTGTAACTACCCTTCAGGGGTAGTTAAAAAAAAAACATCTTTGGGAGAAAGATTTTGGAAGTGATTTTACACAGATGAAGAACTTTCGTTTTGTTTGTTATTGTTGGTTTACTCTTCAATCATTTCTGTGTTGTTTTTGCATGTTCAGCTTGAAAACCATCCGCCATCTGACTCAAACTCACAAGTGTAAAGCGTTAACCAACAGAGGAAAAGTAATGCTTGTCGAAGGTACGTTTATGTTGGCAAAGCCCTATACACCAGCACTAGCACAGATAGTTTGCGTCAACAGGCTCTCTTTGAACTTACCATATTCCTCATCAGCATCCTTCCTACTTGCAGAAAACTATCATCCAAGTTACCAGAATAAATTCGGAGTAAGTCTCCACTCAAGCCGCAAAGTGAAGCTAACGAGGCAGTTCGCAAACTTCTTAGCCTAGCATCAGAAACAGTACGGTATATGCGAGGGCAGTTCGAAACTTCTTTAGCCCTAGGCACAAAGCCACCGGTATAAAAAACAGAAACAAGTTCAAAGGTGAGATATTTTGGGGAAACTTCCATCTCTGTTGGATGAACACAGTGTTAAGTATTTTTTGTATTAGTCTGGCAAACACTTAATAATTATGACAAGCCAGGTTCTAGAGAAACAGACACTCACGCAATGTTTTTTTACAATGGAAGAAGATAATAGAAATTGCGAGAACTGTCAGTTCAAATGATTTAAATAAAAAGGTTATATCGGACAAGAAAATGTTGCAATAA
The DNA here is from genome assembly GCA_003123925.1 of Haematobia irritans. Lineage (NCBI taxonomy): Eukaryota > Metazoa > Arthropoda > Insecta > Diptera > Muscidae > Haematobia > Haematobia irritans. Next base: position 14,346 of record PGFW01011175.1, on the reverse strand, counting down.
TGATCAATGAAGTGGAATGTGTTAGGTGAAGTAGCTGCTCCTTCATATGCAGCATAAAAAAATTGACGTGTGCATGAAATTTAAACGTGTCTACAAGCAGCATGTGAAGTGATCACGTGTGGACGTCTAAAACAGCAAAATGAGGCCAAAGCTGCATGAAATGCTTATTGAGAATAGTCGATCGATTACAACTGCGCGCTGAAATGCTAACTAGTGCATGGCGGGCATGCTCAAATGACGAGTTCATTTAAGTTTTGCCAATGAAGAACATACAGGAGTGAAAGAAGCTTTCTGCAAGATGGGTTGCTCAGCATTTGTTAACATTCGACTCAAACAACCGCATAAGACTGAAGCTTTTCTCAAGCTTGCTTTGTCCGTTCTAAACGAAATAAAAGTGGACCATTTTAAGCCGTCGTTTCCGATGACTCGTAATAAGCGCACGTGGCTCCACCCGCTATCACTGCGCAGGACAGAAAGGAACAATCAAGCACAATGGACTAGACAGGCTGAGAGGAAGTGCCCAGCGAGGGAAAAGGCCAAAAACAATTCAAATCGGCTTTTTCGTGGGAACTTCAAAGGTGACTAGTCTGTATTGATAGACTCATCTGCAAAAAGCAAAACAAGTAAATTTAGGCTCTATGTGGCAACCTGCTGCGTCTGGATCAACCTTACAATGGTAACAAATTCGAAGGAAAAACGTCAGTGGCTTAACACACACAAAACATAATTTTTCATCAAAACAACGCACAAGAGATGTTCTTAACAATGGCTAGGAAACTCAACGAACTTAGAAGTACGAGGTTGCTTGACCGACCACCTTAAATTCGCTCCTGATTTAGACTCCCCAGTGACTTTAATTGTTCCCCAAACCTGAAACAAAATCCTTGCTGGCAAGAGCGATTTACCCCTCCAAAATCAAGATGCAATTACAGTGTGTAAACCACTACTTTTGAGCCAGAACCATTGGAGGAAAACTACATTTTTTAATCCAAGGGATCAGGCATATGCTAGAAACCGAGCGTGTGGAACTAATTGTACTTGAGATTTCCAGGGATATAAAAAGATAAAGAATATCTTTTGAAAAACTAACTATTCTCTTTCATCTGAGTAGGCTAAAGAAAGATTCGCGAACGCCTCGTACACTTGAACTTCCGAAAAAGGTTTGATAGATCCCGGACTACTGCCTAACGAAATTCTGTCGCAAGCATCATTCTTCTTTATTTGGTCAAACTCCAAGATCATCGATTTGCGAATGGTAGTTGCAGGGTTTGTTTTTGAGACGTGACGCTTCCTCATCTTCATTAACAGAGATAGTGAGTCCTTATCTTTTCAATCATCCATTCGCATGCAGGAAATCAGAATCAGAAATAGACTTATCGCTCCCCTGCCTTGACCTTACTTTCACCCGCATGCATGCAGAACGTGACGTGCACAAGTGAATTCGCGTAGCCCGTGAGTTTGCTATAGCAACGCCTTGGTTTCGCGAAGACAGTCACTAATCGGTCGTATTTCTGCGAGCGTACATGAGTTCGAGTCCTATGCAGCGTGTGAAAGAGACTGCCCCTACGTGAACTCGCTCGTAGCTCAGAATTGCTCCGGAATATTATCGACAGACATGCTCAGTACTTTTCATGTCTCTAGTACTGCAGCTGCATGTGGTTGCAATAAAGCATGACACGAGGATCATAAACTCAAGATTAACTACTCGTCATTACTTTCAGTCTATCACGCGACACAATACACGTGTAGGATGCATTCTTACTCTCATGTGTATGCCGCCAAATAAGCGCACGTAAACTCTTACTGCTCAAAATAGTCTCTTTTGGAGGCAAAAATCGCATTCATCCGGTATTCAACGCAACTCCAAAAGATCAAATGTTAACAAAGCAGGAACGAACCTGTCCCTCATGCTGCATAAACACTCCCAAGATATTGCGGCAAAATTTGAAGAGTCCAAAGAGGCCTCGATGTGGCTTGTTGACACAAATTCATGCACATCTCGTTAAGGAAAACTTACTCTTCTTTCCAGAGGTATGACGACCTTCCCCAATTGCGAACTCTTTTAGTATGGGGTAGTCTAAAGACGTTGAATCACCCAATTCTTTTAAAACTAAACTAACAAACTTTTCTAATTAGAAAATTGCCCTTTATGTGTAGGCAGCAGTTCTCGTCTTATTTGTGGCTTCCCAAACTCTTGCGTCTGCCTTAATCTGTCGATATAAGCGTAACCGTAATATTTCTAGTTTATATCGAAACAGATGGCGAACTGAAAGCATGCCCTCCGTGCACACGGCCGCACCCGCCCCGGCCCCCCCCCTGCTATCCAACCATCTTAACGCATGTACTCGTCAATGATTCCTTGAGGATTGTTATTTCCTGTAAGTCATCCAGCAGTCAACGTTTCTAAGTTCCACCGTGTATTTTCTGCGTTTGCACACTTCTATGTAGTTTTCAATACAAACTTTTATGTTGTTTTTCTCTTTATTGTTTCATAGCTGTATACGCGAACATTTTGTTGTCTGTCTCTTTTGAACTCTAAGTAAGTGTCCCCACTAAATGGCACAAGTGCTTACACTCCTTGCACGCGTCGTCTGTCCGAGCGATCTTTTGCTGTGAGGCGTTAGCCGTTTGGCATGAAGAAGTTTACACCGTATGCTGAAATATACCAAATACAGGAAGTTTTTTGATGGCATAGATCAAGAGGGTTCCTCCAAAACAATAAATCGCAATATGTTCACCAGTTAGGTTGATGGCAATCTTGTGGCCTAAGACCGGTGACCCCGTGTACTGGCCCAACTTTTTCCATATGTTTCGCCCTTTTGAAGCGGAAGGCCGTATGATCACCCAACAAGCACCTGAACCCTTCAGGCCCCAGGAAGGGCTCGCACCTTCTCTCACGGCTATACCCAAACGCGCGCGCCAGTCCTAGGAACAGACTCTGTTGGTGACACCACTATTCTGATCGTGTTCGGGCGGCTCGCGCGCAAAAATATATATGGTCGGCGTGAGAGAGTCTAGCGACGTACATAAATTTTCGCAGATATATAACATGGCTGCGGAGAACGACGAGTGCGCTTACACTTCTCACCCTTGGTCTCAATGGAAGTTTTGCTCTTAAAAACATTGTTTTGGCGTGTTATAATATGGGGAGAGTAACTATAACTTAATTGCAAACACTGCAAATCCTTTGGGAACTCGGTACTAAATTAACAACCACTGTCCCAGGTCAAACTAATACTGAATAGCTTCAATTCAAATATAGCAATAGTTACTAGACGATTATATGAATATTAAATTTAGCTTAGAAATTTAAGCACACTAACCCAATTTGACAAAGACCGTTCAATGAGTTTTGCTGTTTTGTAGAGAACGATGCTAAAAAGTCTGCAAAGAAATTGTTTGCTATCGATCATCTAAGGGTAGCATATTTCGAATCTACGTCTTCCTTTAAATTATGTTGTTGAGAACTTCTAAAATCATCTAGACAGGACCGAACAAGCATACACATCACTAACACTGCCATATAAATATCAGCTATGTCGTATATGTTGCTGTAATGCTAGTCTCTTAACCGGACAGATAACACGGAGAGTGTTAATACCATGTGCAATCCGTCAGCTCGTTTCATTAATCTAATGTTCAGCTATACGTCTGTGCTCTTCTTTGCTATCCTACACTCCATTCCCGCAGCCGCCATAGTCCATTTTCTGACGTACGACGCCGCGGCGCGAACCCCCCAAAACGATCGACTTGACACCTAAGTCACTTGGGTAGTAATGGGTTTACATCAAAATGTGTGGTAGACTACGAACAGTGCTGTGGCGCCATAGCCAACGACAACCGTGGTTTGCGTGGGTATCCCATGCTTTGTGGGTCAATCTGAAGTAACAGAGCTGCGGGCATCAGAGAAATAGGCGCCTTTCCGTGTCATCCCAAAGGAAATTCTGTTAGCTAGGAGCGGTGGTACAGAAGGTTTGGGGCGTGTTAACTTTTCTTAACATGTGTCTTAACAGCTTCGGAAAAACTAGGTCTGCCTCTCGAGCAAAATCTGGAAAAATTTAATCGGCGACACAAGCCCTATTGCTTAACAGCGCCCACCGCAAGAAAAGTTCGGAGCTCTCTCTGCGACGCCTCCATCCCCCTAAAAAACGACGCTCAACGAAATGCCCTTCTCGCCAAACGATGTTCTTATTTTACACTACCATCACCTTTATAATCGCACTTTCCTTTCACTGGTTCTTAATGGCGCTCAACCCCCGCCTTCCGCCTTCTAAGTTTCTTTGTTCTCAACTTAAGGTTTAAAAATAGAGTAGCCAAATTAAGTACAAATACCCGCCGTTCAACACGTTATCCACAATTTTGTCGGAAAAAAAATTCTACAAAGAACTGTCGGATTCGTTGCCTGACGAATACTTGAGCGTCCAAGCCGACTTTCAGACAAACGGTCTGGCACACCACTACCCCTTAGAACAGCACTAAAAAGAGTTCATCAACGGTCTGTTCTTCCTTTCAGTTGGCAAAGATACTCCACACATTTTATAATACCTCCACTTCCAAGACAGAACACTGAATTCGGATCACATCTCCTTACAGAGTTACGTGCAAAACCGTCAGTGCACACGGCGTGTTGAAATGGCGGACATCCGTCCTACCTGCACAAGCCCCTTGCTAAATTCAATCGCTTCGGTGCGCCAACCGACTTCTCATCACGTCCGGATCCAAAAGAACATTTTCACTAACTGGCTCTGAGGTTGTTCTTCTCGAGTACACTCGGCACCCTTTAGAATCTCATGTGCCATCTCCGGTTGTGCTAGCACACGTCATCGATACGTTGCTCTAAGACCCATACAAGGTATATAATAACCTTCCTGGGCTCGGGTGAAAAATTACTGAGCTCGATCTGAGCATGTCCGTCGGTCCGCTGTTGACAAATCACGCTAAGACTTCCGCAATGAAAACCAAGATATCGCGATCGCAATGTGCAAATGGGCCATACCGCGTCCACTCATTCTTACGTATGACCATAATAAACGGTCCCCAGATCTTCTGGGCTAGCCGCTCCTCGTAGAGAGAAGCAATTTCATCCGATCCGGCTGAAAAGTGTGTACATGGTGTTCGTTATGGTCCTCTAAACTACATTACAAAAAAAGGGGGGTGGTCCACATTTGGTCCTATAATTATATAGTGCCATATAACCCGATCCCCGATTTGGCTTGCGGAGCTCTAAGAGAAGCACATTTCATCCGATCTGGCTGAATTGTGGTACGGATGATGGTAAGTCATAATGGGCTCTAACGACCATGTTTATACATTGGTCAACTCGGTCCATAATTCATTATATAGACCGTCATATAACGACACGCAGATTTGACTCGGAGCCTCTTGGAGACCAAAATTCATCTGATTCAGGTTACATAATGTTGGTACGGTTCGTGTGCTTAACTATATGGTTCAAACCCCATTGCAAAAGATTATGTCGAAATCGTCACTAATTATTAATTAGGGCCGCATATTAAACCGATCCACATTGACCTCCGGAGCCCCTTGAAGAACAATTCATCCTGGATTCGGTTGAAATTTTGGTATGTGATGTATCCACAACTATTGCAGTAATTGTTTCATCAGGTCCATAATTATCATATAAGCCTGTAAGGCAAATCATCCGAGCTCAGTTGAATTTTGGTACATTGTGCCTAGTTATGGGAGCACTTACAACCATGCCTAATAAGTCCGTATCGGTCTGTTAGTATCAATATATCAGAAATGATCTCCAAATACCAAGAATTGCGTCCATATCCACACAAAAAATTAGATCAATCACGTTCATATGTTCATAGCACCCCATCATAGCGACGCTCCATCATTGCTTAATTTCCTGGCTCTCTACATAATCGTGCACAAAAGTCCATATCGATTTGTAATTATTGTGAAACTTACGATTACATAACTTTTTTGGTCTAATATATCACTACACGTATGGACTAACTCCACAATTCTAGTAACGATCGGTTACCAGAAGTTTTAAGATTGCTATTGACAATATTAGAAGGAATATAAAAATAATTAGTTTTGGAACATCAATTTATTATTTCAGAACCATTTTCATTATTTTCATGTTATTTCAGAACTTAAATACTGTATTTTTGCTAGACCATGAATTACAAACACTAACAGCAAACAATGACTGCTTTCTTCAGACGTTTTTCTATTAGTTAAACTGATTATACATTGGAAGGATATTGTTCATGAATCTATTTAATCAGATTTCTTTCAAATTATGGACGGGCGTTCTCGAAAAGTCAACACTGAACGCCACATTTCGTAAACGGAGTTTCCTGTTTTCATGAACTAGCGTTTGCTTTTCAATAACATTTCCATCAATCATATATAATGAAGTAAATTCAACTTTTTTGTCTGCAAACAAAAAAATCACTTATCCCAGCCGAAAACCCTCGATATCCCAGCAGGAAGTACTCGAAGAGAAAAGTAATATCTGGATTTTGCCAGATTTGTTGCCGTTTTTCTTTTATGAGCCTCTACAGTTTTGTCGCCAAATTCGATTGTGAGCACTTTTTTGTAATTTTCGTATTACTGGAGCTATGGTCATAGAAAATGCTGTGAATTCATTTTTGAGGTATTAGGCAAAGTTGTAGCTCTTGACTCGGCCAACAAAAATGCAAAAAATGCTGAATATATTAAATATTCATTTCATGTTCACAAATCGAAAAATGTCGATTAAAATACCACTTTTATCACCGATTTTTTCAGTTTTTTCGATTACATTCTCACTGAACTGAAAATTTACCAAGACAGTTTGGTGGAAGGAAATGTAGCATATAAATTTGAAATTTTTAAGTTACATGGCAAAATTCATATTATGGACAACTCCTTGATACTCCTTTTGCCATTTTATTTTTTAAATTTTTCTGTTTTGTACACGAAAACAACAACAAACCAAAATGCCTAGTTGCTAAAATCGTTATTTTATTGTTTTTGTTAAAAATGAAAATAATTCACATTTGTTATGGCAAGATTCCGTTATCAAGGAGTTTGGCCATATGAATTTGGCATGTACTACAGTTCAGGAGCTGTAGTCGAAAAAACGCAAAAAAATCCGGTGATAAAGTAGTAATTTTATCGAATTTTGCAGTTTTGAGATGAATATAAAATTTAAACTATTTCAGCATTTTGTTGGCCGAGGTCAAGAGCTACAACTTTGCTAATACTCTAAAAATGAATTCACAGCATTTTTCGAGCTATGGCATACGAAAATTGCAAAAAGATGCTCAAAATCGAATTTGGCGACAAAACTTTAGAGGCTCATAAAAGACAAACGGCAACCAATCTGGCAAAATCCAGAAATTACTTTTTTCTCTCATTCGAGTACTTTCGGCTGGGATAAGTGTCTTTTTGTTTGGATTTTTTGTGTTGCACTGTGGAATAAAAGGTGGATTTGGGCATTAGAAGGTTAATTTAACTAAAATATTAAGATAAATTAACAGATTGGCGAGGCTTTATGTGACAATATCAAAGAAAGGAATCTGCAAATTTTAAATGATGTGTTTGCTCGATTTTCAAATAAAAATAATTTGGTTTGCCTCTGAGTTTCGTTTCGAGTTTGTTATTTGTTTTACTCATATAAAATGTATAATACTTTATAAAACCTTAGAACTAAACGCTACGTATAGTTTTTTGTTTTTTGTCTTGAAAAAATACGACTTGCAGCAGACTTTTCTTTCAATAGAATTTACAATTAAAACTATACTCAATAAAAAACAAATTCACAAAGAATTTTGTCTTTGTTGTTGTGTTTTTGTTAACTTATTTACAGATGGCAACTAAAAATCTAGCTTATGTCTGAACACAATTCTAGTGTATACTTAATATAAAATTCAAACAAAAAAAATACTAAAAAATACACAAATAACTTTGAACAAACTACACAGGGAGAGGGAAAACCTAAAACAAATAAATTAACTTAATTATATATGCACACAAAAAATAGTAACATTTTGTATCGAAATCCGTCCCTAAAACTCATTAGCCCCCCTAAAGGGCAAAGACGGTTGGTGGTTGCCAATTGGAATTTGGATCCCTATAAAAATTATTGCCAGAATAAATATTGAGGCCATATTTTGAGTCTTGGATCCAATTAAGAATGTGAAGTCATTGAATTTGACGCGAAAGTCTTCACTACAATGGCTTAATTATTTATCCAATTTCTCTCCACTTCTGTCCTTCAGTTCATAATAGAAAAATTTGTTTGCTTTATATTCGAGATGATTGCATACTTTCAGGCGGACACTGGCATATAATTATAATAAAGAACATTTTTACTACTGAAACAAAAATTAATAATGATTATACTCCTACTCCAGACGGACTGTTGTTGGCGAAAATTTACATATAAAAAAAAAAAATAATATGCTATAACAATTTAGGGGCAAAATGTACCATTACTTGATTGAAATCGGTACTAAAATAACATAAAATGATAGTACTGATCCCAATATATACCTAGCGTTCTCATATTCATTGATTAAGCCAAATGTATGTTATTGCATTGCCGATTTTAAGCTTTTTCCTTGCAACAATATGAGACCATTTTCGATCGGATAATTTAGATGATAAACTTGCGCCGTCTTTTGCCACTGGCGTTATAATCGGTGATGTCTCGTATTCTGGCTAATGATGTTCTTGGTGTTGTACCACACAAATTGAGTGTGTTTTTCAAAAACCAAAAAATTCATTTAAAAAAAAGTTAATAAAAACCGACGTAAAACAAATTGCTGTCATTTTTGTAGAAACAAAAACAGCGGGAGCGTGTATTCACAGCTTTTTGACTCGAAACAAGATCCAACAATAGATGATGGCCTGACTTTATTCTCTTCCTTGGCATATGAGTGCCATCAATTGTGTTCGGAAGTTTAGATTCGATGCCTCGCGTGAACATCGTCTCGAAAGTGTGCTGATGTACGCAATGCTCCATTTCCTACTTTGGTGGCACGTTTAAAGAAAACCGCTTTATACATTGCCATAGGTTATTAGCAGCAAGGCCAGCAAAGCCATCCTATAATGGCTAGAATTCATGACCCATATCGGAGAGTTCCATAACAGCCTGATGTTTCGATATGCATATTGTATCTCGATTTTCTTGATGATGCCAATTATGTCTCCCAAAGGAATCACGGGTTTTTGAACACGTCACTCCCACCAAAAGCCACAAAGAATTCCAAGGGTTCGATTAAGGACTTCATTTGACTTCCTGGCAGATCGACATTGGTATTTCAATTGTAACAGTCACAGGTTTATTTTGGCTGGAAGTCATAAAGAGGGAATAACTGCCCACGTACGCACACAGTCAATGCGGGGTCGGTTGCAGTTAACACTATAGTCCGATGTACAGGGTAGGGTACCTTCAAAGTCTTCGCCCAGCAAATCATAAGACTTTGGTATTAGCAATTGTAGGGCATATGGATCCTTATTAGCGGTTAGGGGCGGCAAAGCTTCTCTCCTTCTCACTGTCTAGGGACATGGTGGAGGCCATTACCAGATTCTAGAATATTACATTACTTCGATTACACAAAAGCTCAAGTATGCCATATATTTTGAACTTACCCCCAAAAGATTCCTCTGTTGACCGTGAATCACTACCATGCTGAACTTCCATGGTCTAAAGTGTGAAACTGCTTACTCTCTCGTCATTTACTTTGGTAGTGAAATTGGCTAGAGAAACTAGGACATTTTTTCCAATGGCATTCATGGAGTATCTGGGTGTTGGTTCTGATAGAAGCTTAACATCCTTGATTTGTCGAATCGTTACTTGGCATGCATCGTTATATTTGCTCATAATCCACAATGGTATAGATTTGTGGGTTCGGGGAATGTTGTATATGCCACAGGATGTCAAAGACCAGTTGCATAGCTCCGATAGTACTGGGTCCATTGCTTTTGATCTGGAATTAGTAAACCAATTAAATGTTAATATAAGAATAAATGGCTGGCAAATTCGAAAGAAAACCTCAGCATGGTCTTAAGAAGAATATCGTTTTGCCCACGGTAAGGATATGCCCTACTTTTACTTTGTTCGTCATATTCGGGATAATGTGAAGCTATTCCATTTAACACAGAGTCCCTTTTTCACACTAATTCATTAAATTTATTAACTTTCATTCACACATAAAAATTTGTTCTGTCTTTGCGAAACGAAATGTTATGAATCAATGAACTTTTTATACCCCTGCCGCCATACTGGTAGAAAACAGGGTTATATAAAAGTTTAGTACATATGGTTTGCAACACCAGAAGGAGACGATACATGGCTTTGTATCTTTTGGGGCCATCCTTCTTTTATTTTGCCCGCTCAGATCTTCCCTGGTCGATTAGCCATTCTCCATCTGTCCATCCGTCTGTCTGTGAACACAATTTTTTGTAATCAAAGTCCAATCGCAGTTTTCGTCCAATAAAACTATTCAAATTTTTTCGTCACAAGTCTCATGTTTTGCGTTCAAGAATAGGACCCTATTAATTTCGAAGAATCGGTTCAGATTTAGATACAGCTCCCATATATATCTTTCGACCCAGATATGCACTTATATGTCCCAAAACCCAGAGTTTTATCCTGATTACTTGAACTTTTGCCTAAATTTCATGTGGGAACATCGTATAGATTTAGATATAGCTCCCATAATTAATTTCGCCTTTTTACTAACATTTGTGATTTCCACCCCCATCGGGCATTAGACGACTAAAAATTTTAATCTATAGATTTTGTAGGATATTAAACAGATTTTGTCCAGATCGGGTCAGATTTAACATATATGTATATTGGAACATAAAATTTATATATAGAATCCAACACATTGATGATTGATATCGGTAGTCGAAAATGTTTGGATCCAACAACAAGTGGTGCAGGGATATAATACAGGTCGCACTCGTCCGACTTTTTAGACTTTCCTTACCTTTTTTATTTTAGTAAAGTTGTTTCTCTAAAGGCAAAATAAATTTTTTGTTTGTGACCACCTGATTCGCAAGGAAACTTATAAATTTAACATTTTTTAAACAACTATGAAAATTGCGTTAGCTCTAAAATCTCGTTTCCCAGAAAAAGATTTTTGGGTATGTTGAAGCAAGCAAATTCTGTAAAATCACATAGTTGTACTCCATGTCACAGCCATGCTTTAAAAAATGAAGATTTTTTTAACTTATAAAAAATTAACCCAACAGAATTTCAAAGCATCAAGAAAAATGTTCTTGTTTATTCCAGCAGAGAATCGAAGTCGCCAGGATCGCCACCGACTAAATTGCCAGCTGCCGATTTTATAAATAATATCAATATTCATGGAAAAACCATTTGTCGTAATCACCACAAATTGACAACAACCTTTAGGTTAACCACAAAATGAAAAGATCTGGTTCAATAAGGTGTCCTATGAGGTCAGCGAATAACATCGTGGAATAGAAGATATAATTTTGGACAACATGCATCCATTTTATTTGGACTTATATTAGAAAATCTCAACTATCTAGAATCCTACACCTCCAGAAGGCCACCGGTGGTGCAATGGTTAGCATGCCGCCATTGCCATACCAAGAGTCTGGCGTTCGATACCGCATTTCGACGCGAACACCAAAAAGTTTCAGCGATCGGATTATCCCCCGTCACGTAATGTGGTGACATTTTTTGACGATGTTTCAAGTTCTCCTAAGTGTTTCACGGAATTGGAAACGCCGTTTCGACCGGCTATAAAGAGAGGCCTTGTCTTTCTGCAGGAATCGGGCAGCACTCAGTATAAGAGAGAAGCTCACCACAGTGGTATCACAATGGCTGACATAGTCTAAGTGAGCCTGAACATCGTGCGTGCACACTAACCTAACCTAAACCTAACCTACAACCCAGAGGAAAGGGAATATGATCACCTCAAACAATGTTTTAAGAGCAAAATATATTTTTGGGTGGTGACCATGTAACATGTTTCGCAACCATGTTATTTTTCTCGGAAATCATGTATCTGATTCGGCAAGCAGTTACTATTCTGACGAGAAAATACATTTTAGTGACAAACATGTTACATGGTCACCATACAAAAATAACATTTTGCTCTTGAAACATGTTTGAGGGATCATATTCTTCTCTGCGTGTATATGAAAGCGGCAAAGATCGGCACAAGATCCAGGGGAAGAGCGCAAGTCAACTACGACTTTGCGCCAGTCGTGCAGATTAATGAACTGCGAAATTCAAGGGTACCTTTTTCATGGTCGCGTGATATGATACATAGACCCTGGTTATATGGTTGCACGTTCTCTCCTAAAGCGTAGGAGCAGCTTTCCAGTCAATATCCTTTTATGGTGGTAATGAGTCGACAAAATATATGATCCTCAAGAAAGGAGAGGAAAAATATAAAATCGTCTTATCTACACTGACCATAAAACTAAACGGAAGGCAATTAAAATGTTTAATCGGAAGCAATTAATTTTTTAATTGCAGTGGTCGGCCTAAAGCAAGGTCATTTCTAAATTGAAAGCAAATTTATGTTAATTGAATCAAATTTCAGAGGTTGAGGACAGAACTATATTTTCCCTAGCCACCTTGCTCAGCTGTTTTAAAGACATCCTAGTGTCCGGAATAACTGAAGAAATATTTACACTCACCTCATAGAAATTAATAAATTTCAGCAGTATTGGAAATTTCCTCCAAAGTTGATGTGGTGTGCTCGTTCTCTATAAACATGAAAATTAATGCAGTGAGCAATAATACTCAATTTAAGTAGGTTTCACCTCTATTAGCTTACCCAACAACAGCTATTCTGTAAATACAGTCAAGTAATATATCCGAGGCAATATTATCACTAGGGCAGTAGATTCTTTTTCCTGTACATAAATACTTCTCGCATCACCTGCATTATTCTCGCTCGGAATGCTGCCTGTATCGTGAGATGACGGTAATAGTAAATCCGACGGTACCTTCCGTCATTTGCGTTGACCATGATTGAGATCACAGAGCAACATTGAATCCTGATTATTTTGTTTACAATCGAAGAATCTTGGGCGTAAAAGGCATACGGTTCGATGAAGTGATATTGATTTGTGGCCAAATAGGCCGGTCTCCCCTCGCCGTTTATAACCTCGTAAGATACCTGAAAGGTTCGCACTGCTACCAAGACAAAGTGCGGCTAGCAATAAAATGGAGAACAAAACAAAATAAACCTATAGAACTATGGAAAGCAAGCCTACAGATGGAAGCTTAACCTCCAATTCTACTTGTCACTTTGCAACATCAGCTACACAAATCTCTGTTGACAGTTCTGTGACTGAAGATTAATTTTCTCAGTATATTATTGCGTTCGCAGGATCCACGCAGCACCAGGTATCTTTTCTCTTCG
>PGFW01011151.1:17569-28561 GCA_003123925.1 Haematobia irritans | reverse complement strand
CCACAGTGTGGCGCAGGGTATAAAAATCGATTTTTTATTTTGGAAAATGAAAATGAATTTTTATTTTGGCCTTAGAGTTTAAAATTATAAATTTTGAAAATATTGAAAGAGATTTTAAAAGTTTTTGGAAAAACTTTTGCAGTTTTGTCAAAATTCCTATAAAAAATAATGGCTCCTTCACACTCCTCACAACTCAAGTTTTTGTAAAACTTGACAATGACTTACTCAGAGTATGTAATACAAACTTGGGCTAATTATAATAGAATTAAAGTACAATAAAAAATCATAACCACATTTAGTCATAACCATCTGATAAACCGCAAAAACACATATATTTTTTTGTTTTTGTTTTTTTTTTATGAAAGAAATACTTTTGCTTTATTTGTTACCAAAAAAAAGATTCATATTATTGCCTTTTTTAAAGATTGCTACTTTTTTCTAAAAATTATTTTTTCTGTAAAATGTGACAATTTTTCTTGAAATTTTATTGCAACCCTGTTAGCGACTTCTTCTTTAGAGCCACATGAAAGATACTACGAGCCGCGCGGCCGGCGCCCGCCCAGGGTCGCACAAAAACCCTCTTCGATTCAATGATCTCAAAGAACTCGGGAAACCATCAAGTTATTTAGCTATTTGGTGGTTCAAAAGTTTAAGTCAAGATATTCCGCTCATTTTATAGAGTCGATACTATTTTTGCTTATTGGACACTTTATATTTTTTACTTCCGCAGTGCCTATAGCTAATGGACCAGCATCACACGACATGCAATTAACAAAAATGGTTAGCTTCTGGCAAATGCTGTTGACTAATTTCAACTAAATCATGATATAATCTACACATTTATTTTGAGGATTTGAAGTAGTTAAATAATTTCCTATATATCTCACAAACATATTCCTTGTCTTCCATTAAATGTGTCTTAAAAATTATCCTTTATCTAGATTTTCTAGGGTTTTCTAATGTTTGTGTTAACACTTCCCTTAAGTATCCTTGTGGTTTTCTGTTATGGCATAGCTTTAGCACCCATTCACATACATGCACTCATGCTAACATATTCTGGATATTCTTAGCAGTTATTTCTCCCATCTCTAGCTGATGTAAGGGAAAGAGTTATGCTATGTACTTACGTATGTATGTGTTTCTACATTTAGTAAATTCTGTTAAATTAATGGACTTAAACATTTTACATGATTACATTTGGTTATGGTCTAAAACACCAAGGCGAAGAAGAGGAACAAGAAGAAGCAGTACAAGTCAAGTAGATTTTGTGGTTTAAATTGTACACATACACATACATACATATATGTGAATTGTAGATATACGTGTGTATGTGTAAATGAAGTTTTCTACAATATGTGTTGGGTTATTAAATATTAAAATTATTATTTTGAGGCAATATCACACAATTGGGATTCAAGAGAGACAGAGAGAGAGAAAGAGAGAGGGCGAATGCCTTTTCAGGAAATTGAGTTTGATTAGTATACTCATGATATTGAGGTTAATGTAATGGAAAATATAAAAATACCAATATGTATTTTAACAGAGTGTATAAAACTAACCACCACTACATCTTATGATTTTGTTAATTTTTCCCTTATTAACTTTGCAGAGGGAAATAGTGTGAGTGGTAATAAATTTAATATTAATGATAAATATCATGACTTTTACATCTTAGGTAAATTATAAAATTCAAACCATAAGCGCCTACAAAGTTAATTGTCATAGAGCTTTGGATATTTCCTATTTGCTTTACATATACCTTTGTGAGCCATTTATTAAATTGTTGTGTGCTACATTTATGATATGAGCATTATCTTATAGCACCTTTTTCATGTTTGTTATAATTGTAATTTATTTTAAGGGTTATCGCAAAACTTTTCTAGCCTAAAATAACCTTTAAAGTTTTCACCCCAGTATATATACCTTATCAAAATCTCCCTCTTACTTAAAGTTTGACCTATTTTTTGTGTCATAAAATTTTGTGTCATAAATTTTACTGGGAAATCCTTAAATGTTTATGGTGCTATTTTTGAAGTCATTTTGGCTAATAAACCATCAATATTTTTTGTTTCGTTTTTATTTTTGCCCAATATATTTACCTTGAGAAAAACAATATGTAAGTAGTTCCAGTAATATAGTTTATAAAAAGTCTAAAGACAAAAAGGTGTTAAATAATTCTTGAGGAAAATAATGGTTATGCTGAGAGGTCTCTTTATGTATAAATGTATAGCCCGAGAAACTGTTAACAATGACAGCACACAAATATGGGTCATAAAAATTATTACAATTTATTCAGTGGTAGCTGAAAAGTTAATTAAAAAAAAAATAATAATAAATAAAAGGCAATAGCCTAAGTTTGCTACTTAAATATTTATTACAAATGCTAATAAAGATTATAAATAAATATAATATAATAAAAGAGATGGTAATCGGAGTCAAAAAGTCAACTTTACGACTCTTTTGAAATTTGGAAAAAGTCGATTTTTTATAATCCAAAAATTTTTAGATTTTTTTTTAATTAATTAGATATTGATGCCGAGCTAACGAGCGAGGTAATACTAAAATGATATCTTTAAAATGATTTTATTTTTAAATAAAGATTTTGAACTTTCATATTTTTTAAAAACATAGAAGACTAGCGTTTCTCACTTATTATTTGCTCTTCTTGCAGTCTACTATGTCCAGTAGAATTAAAAAACATAGCAAAAAAAAAAAAAAAATTTTAATTATTCAAACAATTAAACTGATTGACATTATTCTTTGCAAAAATACAAAATACTTTCCCCCATATACCACTACACGATACACACAATAATTGTGGATTGTGGTCGCATTTTAGATTTAGACGGAATTTTATGCATTTTAATGAATCATTTTAATTCAATTTAAATATGCAAATTTCTATGCTCGATGTTTGTGACAGTCAATTTATTTGTTCAACAAAATGTCAAGAGATAATTGAATAGAAATAGGTTTAAAATAAACCCAAGGGCTATTTTTAACAATTACACACAAAAACATATTTGTTTCGTTTGTTTTTTTTTTTTTTGCCCTCTCATGTAATTGGTTTTTGGTAATGGAACCATATGCAGTGTATATCAGAACAATATGACCTAATTGAAAGTAAAAAAAAACATACATTAGATTTATAGTAAAAGAGTAGATAGAATGGATGGTGAACCCCATTCCACCTATTTCTTTCGGTCATATCATATCGATAGCCAAAAAAATGGAGCGTTTAATAATGATAAAATACTAATTGGAATTAAGCAGCCTTGGTTCAGGACATCCCATGATCCTTTAATAAAGAAACAAGTAACTATGATGGAAAAAATTAACATCATACATAATACACAGATCTATGAACCTGAGTCTGTTAGAAATTTGTCAAAATTTTATTTTTTAGAAAATTTTGTCAACATTTTATTTTTTTTAGCAAATGTACAACAAAATTTATTTTCGTAGAAAATTTTGTACAATTTTATTTCTATAGAAAATTTTGTCAAAATTTTATTTCTATAGAAAATTTTGTCAAAATTTTATTTCTATAGAAATTTTAGTCAACATTTTATTTCTATAGAAAATTTTGTCAAAATTTTATTTCTATAGAAAATTTTGTCAAAATTTTATTTCTATTGAAAATTTTGTCAAAATTTGTACAAATTTTATTTCAATGAAAATTTTTCAAAATTTTATTTCCTATAGAAAATTTTGTAAAATTTTATTTCTAGAAAATTTTGTCAAAATTTTATCAAAGAAAATTTTGTCAACATTTTATTTCTACAGAAAATATTTTTGTCCAAAATTTAATTTCTAAAAATTTTTCAAAAATTTATTTCTATAGATTTTTTTCTACAATTTATTTCTATAAAAATTTTGTAAATTTTAATATCAATAGAAAATTATGTCAACATTTATTTCTTTCGACAATTTTGTCAAAATTTTATTTTCTATCAAAAATTTTGTCAAAAATTTTATTTTTCTATAAAAAAATTTTGTCAAAATTTGTTATTCTATACGTAAAGTTGTAAATTTTATTTATAGAATTCAAGATTATTTATTTGAACTTTGCATATTTATATAGATTTTCTAATTTATTTCTAAATTTCAAATCATTCTGAGATTATTATAATCATTGTCAATTCTTTATATAGATCTAATTTTTATTTCTTGATGATTTTCAGACTTCATTGTGATCGCAAATTTTTATTTGGATTTAAATTTTTTTCCTAATAGAAACACTTGTTCACCAATTTCATGCTGGTGTTGCTAGAAAATTTGTCAAATTTTTATTTTTTATAAAAAAATTTTGTCAATATACTATTTGTTATATATCTATTTTATTAATTTATTTAAATTTATTCCTTGAAATTTTGTTTTAAATTTTATTTCTAAGAAAATTTTTGTTAAAATTTATTTTTATAAAAATTTGGTCAAAATTTATATTCCTTATAGAAAACTTTGTCGTAATTTTATTGTTTATCAGAATAATATTTTGTCGGAATTTTATTTCTTATAAAAAATTTTGTCAAAATTTTATTTGTATAGAAAATTTTGTTCATTAATTTTATTTTCTAAAGAACATTTAGTCAAAATTTTATTTCTATATAAAATTGTTTAAAATTTTAGTTTCGTGATAAGAAAATTTGTCAATAATTTAGTTTCTATAGAAAAATTTTTTTTGTCAAAACTTTATTTCTGTAGAATAATTTTGTAAAATTTATTGTCTATAGAAAATTTTGTCAATATGTTTATTTCGTATAGTAAATTGCAAGAGACTTTATTCTTAGAAAATTGTAAAAATTTTATTTTCTATAGATAATTTTGTCAATATTTTTATTTCTATAGTAAATTTTTGTCAAAATTTTATTTCTGTAGAAGAACTTGTTAAAAATTTTATTGTCTATTAGAAAATTTTTGTTCAAAAATTTATTTCTATAGAAAGTTTTATCAACAATTAATTTCTATGCAGCATATTTTATTTCTATTTTTTATTTCTATAGAAATTTTTGTCAAATTTTAGTATCTATAGAAAACTTGTGTCATTTTTTCTTTTTATTGAAAACTTTCGTCTCGAAGAGTTTATTGTTTTAGAAAATTTGTGTCAAAATTTTATTTTCTTTAGAAATTTTGTTAAAATTTTTATATCTTTAGGGAACATTTGTGTCTATTTTTTTCTATAGAAATTTTGTACAAAATTTTATATTTGTTTTAGAAAATTTTTAAGCAAAATTTATTTCCATAGAAAATTTTTTCAAATTTTATTTCCATTAAAATTTTTTTCAAAATTATTTCGTTAGAAATTTTTCAAAATTTATTGTATAAGAAAAATTTTGTTCGGAATTTTTTTATATAGAAAATGTCGGCCCTAATTTATTTGTTACGAAAATTTGCCATAATTTTTTTCTTTAAGAAAAATTTAGTCAACATTTTATTTTCTGTATATTAAAAATTTTGTCTAAAGTATCTCGTTATAAACATTTGCAATTTCTTATTCAAATTCTAAGAAAATTTGAAATTTCTGAAATTTTTCATTTTTTCGTAGTAATTCATTTATTTCATAAAATTTTTAAAGAATTATTCCAAAATTTTTTTAAAAATTTTTTCTGATTAAAATATTCGTCAAATTTTTTCTCTTAGTAAATATTTGTAAAAATTTTATTTTCTCATAAGTGAACACACTATCTTTTGAACAAAGTTTATTACCCTATGCATAAATCACTAATGTTTTGTAATTTGTTAAGTTTTCACTTATGTTGACAAATCAGCAAATATTTCTTGCAAAAGTAAATTTTATTTTCCAAATGCACATGAATTTTAAGAGGTTTTGTAGCCGTTAGAAAATTCTTAATTTTTTCGTTGTTCAAACTTTGGTACAGTAGCGATGAGAATTATCTGCTAAGTGATATTCTGCCAGATGCGAATATGCTGGTAATTCCAAATAAATGACAAACATTACGTTCCTCTGTTGGTTAAAGCTACTCTTTGTAGTTTAGTCAACAACAAATGGGTTTAAAGCTGAGATCAATAAAACAAATAAAATTTATTTCTATAGAAAATTTAGTCCAAAATTTGTAGTAATATTTCTGTAAAATTTTACTTCTATAGACAAATTTTGTCGGAATTTTATTTTTATAGAAAAATTTTGTTGTATTTTTGTTTCAATCAGATAATTTTTGTCAAAAATTTATTGTTAAAAAAATTTAGTCAAAATTTTATTTCTATAGAAAATTTTGTCTAAATTCTATACTTATAGAAATTTCGGTCGAAGAATTTTATTTTGCTATAACGAAATTTTGTCAGAATTTTTTTCTTAGAAAAAATTTCAAAATGTTGAATATCTATAGAAAATTTTTCCATCAATTTTTTCCAAAGAAATCTTTGTTAAACTTTATTCCGAAATTATGTAAATTTTTGTGTCCTTGTAAAATTTTGTCTAAATATTTATTTCTATACTGAAAAATTTGTTCGTAAATTTTATTTTAAGAACAGTTTGTCAAATTTTTTACTTTCCACATAATTTTTTTTCAAAATGTTTATTTCCAAAGAAAATTTTGTCAAACTTTTATTTCCGAAGAAAATTTTGTCAAAATTTTATTTCTATAAAAAATATTTGTAACATTTTATTTCTATAGAAAATCTTGCCAAAATTTTCTATGGAAATATTTGTCAAGATTTATTTTGTGGAGAAATTTTGTCAAAATTTATTGCGATGAAAAATTTGTCAAAATTTTATAATATATTTTAGTATTGTCAATGTATAATATGCCGATTATTCTTATCCCGTGTTAGTAATTTGCGCGCTCAATGTGTAATTATTTAATATCTATTATTCATTAATTTTTCTTTAATTACTATAACGATGTTGATGTCCATTTATAGATACATGTATATGTTGCAAGGATCTATAGTTTATTTAACACATTGAATCGGCTATACCTTCCCATCCAACAAATATTATGCTAGAACATTTCAAGACTATTTAATTTGTGGATAAATAAATTATTTTTTGGAATAGCATAAAGAGATGGATATTGAATTCATAAATCATTGTGTTTTCTTTTCTATATAAAACACATCATGAATGTATTAACATTAATATTAGTATTGAATTAAAAAAAAAATACACAAACACATACAAAATATAAATACATATTTATTTATGCATGTACGTGTATACATAAAAATCCAATTTGGATGATGTTGTTCTTATTTGTTATTTAATATTTCGTTATTAGCCATTTTTGAATATGTTACATGAGGAAATAACAAAATCAGTCACTGGTAGCATACACTAATGCTAATACGCACACACACACTGCCGGCACTCTCGGCATTATCGAAATGCCTTCGAGTATGTGTACAGATTGCTACTTAACTATTAATGGAATATTTCATCTCAAACTACATGTTATCTTGAAGGATTGAATACATAATATAAGGATTTTCAGCCAACCAATGAGTTTACTGCGATATGATTTGAATATTGATTTGTTATAAACAATAATATATTAGATACCCTATAAACATTAATGCTATATATTTATATAATATTAAATACAAATAATTATTATTGGTCAGATTTGCATTGGTGTTAGGTGTTCCTTTTCATAATCATGTCAATATAAAAAGAAGTTACACACACACACATTCTAATTAGTTTACTTATGAATAACTAATTAATTAAGTGTTGGCCAAAAAGTCTTTCTTTTATTTCTTGGATCCTTTCAAATGAAAGTGATTGATGTGACTGTTTTGAAGTTTAAAACTATTTGAAGTGATTGAAAGAATTATGTGATATAAGATGTGAGTATATTAAGTTATTAAAATGATCAATTGTGAAGGTTGTACTTTTAAGTATATTTTTTGTTTCAAAGTATTGATGCTTTAAGAACAATTTAAATTGAACTGAAAAGATTAAAGTTAAATAGGAAAATGTTTAAATGAGATGAATATTATTTCATCAAAGTTTGGTAGAAATATAATACTTTTCAAAACTTTAGGAACATTATAATAAGGAAACTTTCCCATAATTACAGTTAAGAAACTGTGGCAAATTATTGACTTTCATAGAAAACGAAAGCCTCATTATATCCCAGCAAAAAAATTGAAAGTTGTTCGGTAAACAGTTCTGTTTAAGAGCATCACGGAATTTTCCATCATTTTTTTCCACATCCGATGAAGTTCGTTTGGTCCTTAAATTAAAAAAAAAAAAATAGAAAACAAAAAAAATAACAGAAAAACAATAAAAACAATATCTATAGAATATTTTATCAAAATTTTGTTTCTATAGAAAATTTTGTCAAAATTTATTTCTATAGAAAATTTTGTCAAAATTTTATTTCTATAGAAAATTTTGTCAAAATTTTATTTCTATAGAAAATTTTGTCAAAATTTTATTTCTATAAAAAATTGGTCAAAATTTTTGTTTCCAAAGAAAATTTTATCAAAATTTTATTTCTATAGAAAATTTTGTCAACATTTTTATTTCTATAGAAAATATTGTCAACATTTTTATTTCTATAGACAATTTGTTCAAAAAAATCTTCTATAAAAAATTTTCTCTAAATTTTACTTCTATATAATATTTTGTTAAAATTTTATTTCTATATATTACTTTGTTAAATTTTTTTTTGGAAAATTTTGTCAAAATTTTATTTCTATAAAAATTGTTGTCAAAATTTTATGTCTAATGTAAATTTTGTCAAAATTTTATTTCCAAAGAAAAATTTGTAAAACTGTTGTTTCCAAAGAAAATTTTATTCAAAATTTTCTCTAAATTTTATTTCTATATAAAATTTGTCAAAATTTCTTTCTATAAAAAAATTTTCTCATAAATTTTTATTTCCACATGAAAATTTTGTCAAAATTTTATTTCTATAAAAAAATTTTGTCAAAATTTTATTTCTGTGGAAAATTTGTTAAAATTGTATTGCCTACAGAATTTTTTTTTTTTCAAAATTTCATGTCTATAGAAGAAAATTTTGTTAAAATTTTATTTTTATAAGAACATTTTTCAAATAGTCATGTGTACGAAATTTTTGTCAAAATTTATTTCTATAGAAAATTTGTCAAAATTTTATATCTATAAAAAATTTTGTCAAAATTTTATTTCTAATGGAAAATTGGTCAAAATTTTGTACATTTTTTGTTTTCAAAGAAATTTTTATCAAAATTTTGTCAACATTTCATTTCTATAGACAATTTGTTCAAAATTTTCTTTCTATAAAACAATTTTCTCTAAATTTTATTTCTATATAAAATTTTGTCAAAATTTTCTTTCTATAGAAAATTTTCTCTAAATTTTGTTTCCACAGAAATTTTGTCAAAATTTTATTTCTATAAAAAATGTTGCCAAAATTTATTTCTGTGGAATATTTTGTTAAAATTGTATTGCTATAGAATTTTTTTTTAAAATTTCATGTCATGGTTTATTTCTATAGACAATTTGTTCAAAATTTTCTTTCTATAAAAAAAATTTTCTCAAAATTTTATTTCTATATAAAATTTTGTCAAAATTTTCTTTCTATAAAAAATTTTCTCTAAATTTTATTTCCAAAGAAAATTTTTTCAAAATTTATTTTCTACAAAAAATTGTTGTCAAAATTTTATTTCTATAAAAAATTTTGTCAAAAGTTATTTCTGTGAAAAATTTTGTTAAAATTTTATTGCTATAGAATTTTTTTTTTTTTTAAATTTAATGTCCTATAGAAAATTTTATTTCGAAAGAAAATGTTGTTAAAATTTTATTTTTATAGAACATTTTTTCAAAATTTCATGTATAGAAAATTTTGTCAAATTTTATTTCTAAAAAAATTTTGTCAAAATTTTATTTCTAATGAAAATTGGCCAAAATTTCATTTCCAAAAGAACAAATTTTGTCAAAAATTTTATTTTCTATATGAGACAATTTGTCAAATTTTAATTTCTATAAAAATTTTTGTCAAAATTTATTTCGATAGTAAAATTTTGTTAAAAATTTTATTTATAAGAAGTTTTTTTCAAAATTTTCAAATGTCTATAGAAAATTTTGTCAAACTTTTATTGCGATAAAAAATTTTGTTAAAATTTTATTTTCTATAAAAAAAAAATTGTCAAAATTTTATTTCTAATGGAAAATTGGTCAAAATTTCATTTCCCAAGAAAATTTTGTAAAAATTTTGTTTCCAAAGAACATTTTATCAAAATTTTGTCAACATTTTATTTCTATAGACTATTTGTTCAAAATTTTCTTTCTATAAAATAAAATGTTCTCTAAATTTTATTTCTATATAAAATTTTGTTAAAATTTTATTTCTATAGAAAATTTTGTCAAAATTTTCTTTCTATAAAAAATTTTGTCAAAATTTTCTTTCTATAAAAATTTTGTCAAAATTTTCTTTCTATAAAAATTTTTCTCTAAGTATTATTTCCAAAGAAAATTTTATCAAAATTTTATTTTTATAGAAAATTTTGTTAAAATTTTATTTCAATAAAAAATATTGTCAAAATTTATTTCTGTGGAAAATTTTGTTAAAATTTTATTGCTATAGAATTTTTTTCCAAAATTTCATGTCTATAGAAAATTTTGTCAAAATTTTATTTCGAAAGAAGATTTTGTTAAAATTTTATTTTATAAGAGCATTTTGTCAAAATTTCATGTCTATAGAAAATGTTGTCAAAGTTCTATTTCTATAGACAATTTTGTCAAAATTATGTTAAAAATTTCATCCGCACAAGGATTTGAATTTGTTGAGTTTTTCGTTTGAGAAGGTTTTGCAAATTATCAGAATTTTTTTTTATTTTTTTTTTTAGTTCGATAGCATCTAGTTGCTCGTGTCCGTATAAATAAATTTATTATAATTTGTAATTATAATAAATTAAGCATTAAACAAATAAATAATAATTTTGTTTTATACTTTGTTTGTACAAAAATATACGTAAAAAAAGAAATTAGAAAACGATGTACGACATTAGAAATTCTTTGGGAAACTATGCTATTTTTTCACTCAT